>OZ035998.1:33913627-33951127 GCA_964035015.1 Corallium rubrum
AAAATTTATGCCAGCTATATATAACAATTAAGGTGAATAAAAAAACGTGTCGCGTGCGATTATCGAGTTTTATACCATAACTTGACTTCTATGTGTACCTTGATCTATTAAAGGACACACACAGTCGGTGACAAATTTTTGTTTTTTATGCCTCCAAGATCCTTTGATAAATCACTTGAATTTTTAGTGCACAATACAAATATATTACATTTTTTCTGCATGTGTGTGTACGATAATAGATCACAGAAGATGTCACAGCGTGTAAAGAACAGTCACGCCACTCGACTTTGTCTCGTGTCGTACTTTTTTGTTCTTTACACGCTGTGACGTCATCTAAAATCTGTTGCAGTGGACACGCGCGGAGAAATGTAATCTATTTGTTAAATATATTACATTTTCTGGTGCGTGCATTGTACTGCTATAGATCACAGAAGACGTCCCATAAAGAACAACAGTCACGCCACTCGACGTCTTATATCGTATCATATTTTTTGTTAAATAAGGCTTGTTTGACTCAATAAACAACCAGAGCGTGTATTTGTCGTTCATTTACTTTCGGTTATTTTATAAATGTATTTATATTTTTATTTGAAAGAAACAAGGACCGTTGCTTGGAAATGGATAGTTAAGTTGACATGCGTATTTATTTTAATTACATAGATCTTTTAGCTTTGATGACTCTCTAAACTTTTATATATTTAATAGTTTTATTAATATTTTAGCCATTAGTCTTTATTAATAGTAATTTATAATTAAGTAATAGTTTTCGTATAATTATTGTATATATTATAGTGTTGTAGGTTCTTCACAGATGCAGAGCTACATGCACTGTAGATAAATAATGAATAAATTATTATTATTATTATCGTTATTATTACTATTATTATTATTATTATTATTATTATTATTATTATTATTATTATTATTATTATTATTATTATTATTATTATTATTATATGCTTATTCTAAATTAGCTCTAAGTCTCGATTAGTCTCGATTTCTAACTCTCGACACTTTTTTCTTATCTTTTGTAAGGTATCAGAAGTACTGTCAGACAAGACAAGACTGTCCATTAGTGGTTGGTTTCATGGTCCTCCTATTGTCAGACCATCTCCTCACAAAGAACTTGCACCAGCTAAACAGTCGCCAATTCATTTAAAGGTTTTACTGTAATACTAAACTCACTCTCTCTCTCTCTCTCTCTCTCTCTCTCTCTCTCTCTCTCTCTCTCTCTCTCTCTCTCTCTCTCTCTCTCTCTCTCTCTCTCTCTCTCTCTCTCTTCATTCATTCATTCATTCATTCATTCATTCATTCATTCATTCATTCATTCATTCATTCATTCATTCATTCATTCATTCATTCATCTATTCATCTATTCATCTATTCATCATCTGTTCATCTGTTCATCTGTTCATCTATTCATCTATTCATCTGTTCATCTGTTCATCTATTCATCTATTCATCTATTCATCTATGCATCTATGCATCTATGCATCTATGCATCTATGCATCTATGCATCTATGCATCTATGCATCTATGCATCTATGCATCTATGCATCTATGCATCTATGCATCTATGCATCTATTCATCTATTCATCTATTCATCTATTCATTTATTTATTTATTTATTTATTTATTTATTTATTTATTTATTTATTTATTTATTGTTTATATATTTATTTATTTATATATTTATTTATTTATTTATTTATTTATTTATTTATTTATTTATTTATTTATATTTATTTATTTATACTGGATGACTCTAAGTCAAATCTAAACTGTTCTTCCTAAAGGCCCAGTATATATGGTCCATCCTTCATTGTATGGTCTTGTGTTACTACAGTAGGAAACTGCAGTACCCGGAGAAAACCTGTGTTTGGTAGAGCCAAACTGGAAGTACTCTTCTCACATACGGCCAAGGCGAAAATTTAACCGAATTACTGCATCGAGCAGGAATTGAACCCGGGTCACAGAGATAAGGGGCCCAATGAAATGGCGCAATGAAATAGCTGTGTATGTTAAAATCAAGCTTGTTTTTAAATTTTCTAGGACGATATATTAATTTCGTGGGTGAACCCTATGTATTTGCAAACTGAAATTGGGAGTGATATACGACAAAACTTTGAAGATAATTCTGAAATTGAGCTCGAAGACTTTCTTTTAGTAAGGAAATTATGTTGAATTAACATTATGAATTATTATTATTATTATTATTATTATTATTATTATTATTATTATTATTATTATTATTATTATTATTATAATAAGACATATATATGTTCTAATACATTTTATAAGCAAACCTGGGCCAGCTGTGAAAATACAACATCAAGGCCTTCCATGGATAGGAATCAAGCCTTGCAATACTAGTGCAGTGCTCTGACTATTGAGATACGGAGACCGTTGCCATGGACTTATATAGAAACGAGTTTTGTATATACATGTACCGTCTAATGGTACCAATGCCGGGAGAAAGTCAAGACTTTGGTATATTACAAGTAATATTTGCTTTTTACTCGATTAAACTGCATGATTGTACTGAGGAAAGCAAAGAGGAGGTGAACTGCTGAGATTTCTTTTGCCAAAAGTCTCGGTAGTTCACAGCCTTTTTTTGCTTTGCTTAACGGGTGACGTGTGCTGTTAGTGCGCTGCCTCTCACCAAAAATTAAGCCCGGTTAGACGTACTTGTATGGGTGATCGCTTGGTAGTTGTAGTAATTACTTGGTAGTTAGTACCTGATTGGGTGGAACTCATGTGAGTAGAGTTGTAGTTGATCTCTTCTGTGCTTCGAGGGTTTTTCGCCAGATACTCCGGTTTTCCTCCCTCTTTAAAATTACACCTACATCTTAGCTGTGATCCATGGTCTGAACTCTGTCGTATGGCGGCTGCTTGGATCGTCTTTAATATGCTTCGACACGGCCACGTTGATCTGCGTCCTTCGCAATTCAGCCAATGGCTGCAAGTAAGGATGGTTAGCCCCCCCCCCCCCCAGTCCTTTATCCTATACCTCCTTTATCCTTTGCTATATTCAAACGACTACCGACATATGCAGCACTATTGTATTTTTGGCTTAGGAAAGTTTCGAGACTTTCCTCCATAGTAGGGCTAGCTTTCTTTGCTGCATGAGATATCACTTGTCAGACAAATCCGTTGTAAAAAATGGTTTTGGTCTACAAGAGAGGAATCATCATCAACCAGCCATCTTAGGCGAGATTGTAGCTCTCCTCGAAGGGCTAGAAAATCTCCATGTAAATGTGAGGTGTAATCCATTCCTCTTACTAGAATTGGGCCTCTTCCACATAAACACTCCTTTAAATTGTCTACATTTTTAAACGTCGGAATAAACCGGGACCACTTGGGAATGCAACATCAAGGTCTCCTGAAGTAAATCTGCGATACTGGTGTATATTGCTTTGAGTATTAAGATATGGAGGCTGTTTGCCGAGAGCGTATTTTTGCCCCTGCCCTTTTTGTGACACCTGACACCTTTTTACGTAATCAGGGTAGCAGGGAGCACGGGTGGCGTGTGCTGCAAGCGCGCTGCCTCTCACCAAAAAGTTAAGCTCGGTTAGACGGGGTTAGTACTTGGATGGGTGACCGCTTGGGAATGACCCCATTGTCGGGCTTGGACTCATGTGAGAAGAGTTGTAGTTGATCTCTCCTGTGCTTCGAGGGTTTTTCACCGGGTTCTTCGGTTTTCCTCCCTCCATAAAATCAGCACCTAACATCTTAGCTGTGATCCGTGGTCTGAACTGTGTCGTTGGCGGCTGCTTGAAGCGCCTTTGATATGCCTCGACGCGGCCACGTTGATCTGCGTCCTTCGCAATTCAGCCAATGGCCGCAAGCAAGGATGATTAGCCACCCAGTCCTTTATCCTTTATCCTTTATTTTTAGTATCCCAAATTGTTTAGAATTCTGAAAGATTTTACCCTTTCAGCCTCTACCCTCAGGATTATCCAGTTGCGCGTCTTCTAAAAGAAATCAGTATTTTATGAGAAAATCATTATACATTCATTATACTTCCATTATCCAAACCACTGACACGGTACTCATTCCTGTGTTTACGGCTCATGAATTATTAATGATGTGAGATGTATATAATGCATGAAAAAGACTTGTAAAATCTATTCTTGGTGGAAGTGCTTTTGAAATTGTTTTTTGATCATCTATAGAAAGAAAAGTACGATGCCGTACTCAAAGAACTACAAGAGGGAGAGGTTACATGGCGCATTTATGGACCTGCCAATAAGAGGTTGTGTATATAACTTGTATAATAACATCTCAATTAACTTTTTTATTCCTAATTGACTATGATATTAGTAATAAATTAAAATTCTTGTACTAGGGGTGTTTAAAAAATTCCACAATGTAGGTTTTTTTAGTACCACACATCCAGGGCATTTACAGTAAATATACAGTAATACTTTGTTTCCATCTGATAAACTGACATGACGCCGCAAGTTTTGGTAGATATATAGAAACTATGGCTAATTGCAAACAAGAGCGTCCTGGTTCATTCACTATAATTGCACGTGATCAAATACGTGCACCCAATTGGACGATGTACTATTGAGTATTAATTAGTTGTTTTAGTATAGTTTAAAAATCTAATTAATATTTCATGAGTAAAACACAAAGAAAATCCATGTTTAACGAGTGCCTCGTGTTTTAAATCTGACAAAACACTGCTGCTCATGTTTTGAATATTACTTCTCAAATCATTAATAGTTCATAAGGGGAATTCAAAAGAAATGAACGTTTAATCAATATTTGTAAATATTGTTGTGAAATTCATTAATAATTCATGAGTTTTGCAGCCAATCTATTTTCAGAAATTACGTCACATGTATACCCCTGTAAACCCCATACAAACCACTAGTGCTTGTAACTAATTAGCATCTCAATATGATTATCCCAAAGGGATTTTTACTATTTATTCATTTCACAAGTTGTTTACAACACTCGCGTCCTTGTTGTATTGAATATACAATCACTCGCCTTCGGCTCGTGATTGTATAATTCAATACAACACGGCCGCTCGTGTTGTAAACATTACTTAAAACATTGATTAATAAAACATCACTGTTTTATCAAAGTTATAAGACACTAGTGGATTAAATTCAGCTTTTTCTAAACTCTTCTACAACTCTTAAACAAAGTGTTCATCACGTACACTTAGTACACTTAAATTCCCATAAAGATTGGTCACTCGTGTTTTAACTACTACATAATAGCATGAGTTGTTGCTACAATTATCCACACTGACGTCATTTTCAGCTTTTGGATTCTATCGAAAATACACAAAAGCTAAGACAATAATCGAAATTGAAGAGAATTCAAAAACCAATTCTGACCGATCAGAAAAACGATACGATACATTTTCACTAGTGAGAAAATATCGTATGGCCAATGAGAATCTTGGAAATCTGAAATTTACTACAATCTTGGACAAAAGTAGTTGTAACACGCAATCTCCCACCCCGCCAACATTGCCTGGGGCAATGGGGCTGTTACAACGTTGATTTGGGAGGCGGGGGTGTTACAACATTATTGTCCAAGACTGTAGTTTTATTTGCTTCGTTAATTGCACGGGAATCGCAGTACTGCTATAATAAATAAAATTTAAGACGTACGAAAAATTATTTCAAACAAATACTTGGTCATATCGTAATCATGTCAGCATCAGAAAATCTCAGCACTTATCGCAGCAAAATTCGCTAGTGTAAATGGGTTTTTATTACTTTTTACGTTTGCATGAATGTGAAAATTTTTTTTTCTAGGCGATACGAGAAAGCTGTCGCCGGCAGTTTGGGTGGTGTCATAGAAGAATGTCTTCAGTTGTTTAAATCAGAACCAATGTTCAAGCTTTTTACGGCATTCACTGGTTTAAAGTTATCCGATGTGGACATTGATGAGCGGGATGCAGACGATATCGACGATGAAGCCGAGGAGGTGATTAATCCCGAGAAACGAAAGAAAATGCCTGAACAAACATCTGATGAAAGTACTGTACAGGTATGAATAATTAAAGGTCAGCTAAACCTTTTGCAGTTATATTTTCTTCTGAAAGGATTATCATCTAATTTAGCAAAAGTAAAGAAAAATATGAATTTCGAGGTAAAGCAAAGAATTTATCAGCGAAGCCTTCTTAGGTCCCCTTGAAGCATGGCAGCTCTGCTATAGGAGAATGGGTATACTCCATTGTCTTTGACGTCATACCGGTAAAACTCACCAATCACTTTGTTTTTTGTTACCGATATGACATCACAAAGTACTAGTACCAGTCTTCCGTATCTACCAGTATTCAGACGATTTCAGGAAAAGGAGCAAAAACTCAAATTTAGACAGTTCATAAAAGTGGAATCGAGTCAGTTGACTGGTTTCAATTATTTTTTTGGTTTTAGATTGAACTTTTCCGACTATAACGGGAAATAGAATAACCTGTAAACGTATAGTTGCATGCCCTTTCACAATTAGACAACGAGCCCGAGTTGTCTATGGGCTGATAGTCGACGAGGCGAAGCCGAGTTTACTATGGCTTATATAGACATCCAACTATATATAGTAGAACAAACTATTACTCAGTTAAAGAAACAAACTGAAACCTAGGCAAAACGCGAGTTTTCTGCCATTATTTTGCATTTAAAACTTGACTCTTTTGCTACTAGTGGTTTTATCACCAATAGACACTATAGTTCGATCAGCTAATTAGACCACAGGACTTGTAATACTCCATTAGTTGGTTTGTACTAAAAATTTTAACCTATATTGCATGACCGAGTGGGGGTCTTTACAGTAAAATTATATTCTGCCCACGGTCTTTCAGTACAGACCAAGCGAGCGACAAAGCAACCTCGTACCCAGGGTCTTATCTCCGAAAAGACCCTACCCGCGCGGCCGGGCGGAGCAGTGGAGATAAGACCCTGGGTACGAGGTTGGCGACAAAGAAGCATAGGTTTGTGTAAAAGAATGCAGGCAGAATAATTTAATAATTTTGTTGTAAAGACCGACCAAGCGGCAAGCGAGATTAAGACTGCATGCATTCACACGAGTCCGGCATAGAAAATAAACGGTAAAATGTGCATGGTTACGATCACACGAATCCGTCATATGTTAACGACGCTTTGAATGTGTTCACACGACTCCAGAACCTTCTGGTGTACATCCAGTATTTCAGAGCTGTGCACTGTTTAAATAGCCATATCTCGTCTATAAAGTAAATGGAAACGAGTAATTCAAAGAATATTATCCCACCAAAGTGCATATTGCATTCTAGGTTTACAATTTTAGTCTTTCTGTTAGGAACTCTCCTTATTGACTTAATCTTATCCTATTTTATACTGGCTATAGTCATTGTTGTAATAATGTTATAATTGTTCAAACAGCAGCACAAGTTCTTAATAGCAGAAACTTTCCGAAGTCGAGAAGACAAATAAAGTTTTCCATCGCTGAAAAATACGCCAGCCGTTTAGTTAGGAGCTGAAAATTTAGGAACTGGGTACTAAAGCGGAGCGAAAAAGTGCCGGATCACGGCACCGCCAAGGGTTCTGTTTTCATCTCACTCCGCGTTTGGAAATCGTTTTCAAAACACTCCGGTTAGAGCGACGTTTTCACACAATTTCGATCCAGTATACCACGTGAACGCAACGGCGTTTTGTGACTTTTTAACGCCGTTTTCAACTCGCTCGGGACTCGGGTGAACGGGGTCTGATAAAGGTTTTTATTACATGGCCCTTTTTTAGTTTTATTTGAATGGCGAGAATACAAGCAAAACTGAAGTAACCGACTTCCAACGAAAACAACGTAACTTACCCTAACCACTGTCGTATTAAAATTTTCGTCACGGTAAATTTATTTTTACGATATTTGAACACCACCACTTTACCTTGACTTGCTTAGTTTCCAGATTTTGTTATTTTAATTTCCGTAATGATACACGATAATGACGACGATCATCGCCGGCAGCACCTGTACACGACGACGACCACCATTACCCCCGCCTTCATCGTCAGCAGCGCTAGCACCAGTACACAATAACGACGACGATCATGTCACCGTTAACAGCAGCACCAGTACACGACAACGACCACTATAGCAGCATCACCACTACACGATGACCACCACCACTTTTACCAGTACACTACCACCACTAGTACACGACGACGACAACCACCAATACAATTATCACCACCAGCACACAGCGACGACGACCACTACCACCACCAGTATACACTACGACACCACCAGCATCATCACTATAGGACCAGTACACGATGACGACTACGGCGACTGCACCAATAAAAAAACAACTGCAATATAAAATTGCCATCATGGATTCGAGTAGTGTTTGGAAGCATAATTATATACTCTCTCTTCCCCCTGGAATTAGTTCTTCTCCAGGGAGAGAGCCGGGCGGATAGTCTGCAAGCAGACTAGGATTAGATATATTAAATCGTTTAAGTTTTGTAGCTCAGGATCTTTTTCAACACCAAAATTAATTTATTAGTTTAACGTTCGTGATTGACATTTTGACTTAATTCGTGTTTAGAATGAATCAAAGGATACTGATAAAACGTACAGTTGCCATGGAGACGTTTGTCGTTGGTCACGTGGTTGTTATACATTGGTTCATGATAATGACCCAGAAGCTTCCGAAATGGCTTTGGATTCGATGTTTTTTATTGGCTGTGATGGTAAGTTATGAAAGCACGGATAGCGTGTGTTGTTAGCGTGCTGTCTTTTACAGCTGCAGTCTAAAGTTAAGCCAGGTTGGACGGGGTTAGTACTTGCATGGATGTGTGATCGCCTGGGAATGACTCCATGTGAGTTGGTCTCTCTTGTGTTTCGAGGGTATTTTGTGGGGTTCTTTGGTATTCCTCCCTTCGTAAAATTATCACCTACATCTTAGCTGTGCTTCGTAGTCTAACGTGTGTCGTATATGGCGGCACGTTGATCTGCCGTGTGTCCTTCGCATCATAGCATCCTTCGCAATTCAGCCACCGAATGCAAGTATATATAAGAAGGATTTGTCCACGGTTCTTTTCCTTTCCTTTAATAGTCGTTACTGGAATATATATTCGACGAGGCTTAAATTGTCCGTGATATTGTATAAAATCTCTAAAATATATAAATCCTCGCCGTTGTACGATACATGTTCGCTGGAATTTTGGTGGCGGAGAATTTCGAGCTTTGGAATATAATTATACACTTTTAAACTAAACCCTGACCAGTTCTGAAAATGCCAATACCAAACCCTGTCGACTGGAATCTAACCTGTGACCATAGTTTATCGATTCTTTGTAATGTGTTGCCTTCTTTGAGTAAAGTTTTTATCTTATCCATGCGATATACTGCTTACCATGCAGTCAAAACGTCCTCACGTCAAAACGTCCTCGGGTCATAGAAGTCAAAAAGATAAATACAGTATATTAACAGACTTATTTGAAAGTTAAAAAAACGTACAGAAGTGAATACCTCAAGCAGTTAGATGGTTAATTTGTATCGTTTGACTAGACTTTGTAGCTGTATTTATGTGTTGCTATAACAATGGAAATTTGATACAAGTAAAGCCTGGCAACAGCCTGATCTTGCAGCTTTATACAGTAGAACAGATTACTGGCGTGAAACATTCAATAAGAATGTAGTTGTCAATGTCAAAAATATACTAATAAGTCTTATATAGAGTATTTTATGTATGTTGACATGTTCCCCGATCAGTTTGGAAGAAGTGAGGATGTTTTGACCTGAGGACGTTTTCACTGGACACCGATATGCTAACGCAGTGCTCTGACCACTGAGCTACAAGCCTATAGGGATTTTTGGTGAAGGAAAATTCGAGTGTAGAATATATACATTTTAAGACCAAACCGGGACCAGCGCGAAAAATGCAACTACACAGGCCTTCCGGCAGGAATTGAACCCACGACCTTGCGATTCTAGTGCAATGCTCTGACCACTGAGCCACGGAGACCGTTGCCGAGAGCTTGATCGCGAGTTCTGTATATATTAAGGTGGTAATGCCAGGAGAGAATTGGGTTTATTAGAAGTAATATTGGGCATTTCACTCGATTACATAGCATGTTCTAGAACATGCTATGTAATCGAGTGAAATGCCCAATATTACTTCTACAAGCCTATACAGCCGGCCGTTGCTAAGAGCTTAGTCAACGAGTTCTGTTCAATTAATGGTGGTAATGGAGAAGAATTGGGTATATAATATTACAAGTAATATTTGGCGTTTCACTCGATTAAACTACATGTCGTAGTGATGTTGTACCGGTTCGATTCCGACCGTGAGTCCTTGATATTACATTTTTGCAACTCGTGCTGGTTGCATTTTTCGTTGATGAAGTCATTATTTCTACCAAATAAGGTTGGCAAGAAGATTTTGGTGGTTACACGAGCTATTTAGCGCGAGAAGAAGACGAAGAGGTAAGTATAGTTATAGTTAACTATATACCTCCAGTTTTACTACACCTTACACCTATATATACAATTATACATATACACTCTAACAGACGTGGAAAAAGTACTTAATAATATTCTTCGGATTCTGAGTTTGCATTTTATTCAAATGTTACTCGAAAGTGCTTAGTGGAACTTTCTCTTGCGCTCATGGTTTTGTGACATTAATATGAACTCATCAAATTCCATGCCGCATTTCCTGATCTGCAAGTTTTTGACTGCACACAGTTCCAGGGGTGGCGCCAAAGGTGGGCAGCGGAGGGCTACAGCCCCTCTTGTCGGGAAAAACCCATCATTTGTTGGGTAATGATTTGCAAGAAAAATCAAAGTTTTTAGAATTCAAATATATAAAAAGAAACTTTGCCAGTTAATATAGCACTTTTTGTAGCTATAAACAGGCAAACTAACAGTTTTTTCTCTATCCTGACCTTAGACTTAGGAGTCTTAGGGCCTGTTTATATGGAAGCGAGTTACCCGGCCAGCCGAGTTACTCGACACGTGACGAGTTCCCGGTCGGTATAGAGAAAACACTATTTTCCCCACCGCAGTGTTTTATATGAGACAGGCGGGTAACTCGCCCTGGCGAGAACTGGGCACTAGCAGCCGAGATCTCGGCAAGGCGGAATAAACATTTCCCCATATAAACACTTTCTCCCGGGTAACTTGGTATAGCGGGATAAATTTTCTATATTTGTTGCTTTATGTCACTTTCGTTGATGATAATCATTTCAAAAATTACACCTTGCCAGGTAAGGGGGTGTTTACATGATTCCAATACGACTTTCACACCGGTACGAAAATGTCATTCCAGTACAACTACCGGGATCAACTCATGCCAGTATGGCTTGTACTGGTATGAAATTTTGTACCGGTATCATGTAAACAACAACAAAGCCACAATAGCAACTGGGGTGAACTCGTATACCAGTATGAAAGTCGTACCGGTATCATGTAAACACCCCCTAACTCGCTTTCATATAAGCAGAATGTAAAGTTTATCCTGGCAAACCAGGTAACTCAGCTGACCGAGTAACTCGCCTCCAGGCCCTAAGTGCTTTGGTTAAACAGGCCCTAAGTGCTTTGGTTTGTAAGTGGCTAAATGCATGCATGTGACTTTTTTTACTGATAGTGATGTCTGAAATACTATTTCTGACCTACATGTATAAATTGAAAATTATCTTGAGAGGCCATTCTCCCAGCCCCCCTATTTTAGCCCCTCTGTCAGAGACCTTTGCCCCAGCCTGTTTACCCTTGATACATTCCTCAATTCTCACAAATCATATTTCAGCTGAGGAAGATCCCTAAAATCAGGAACTCAGTTAACTTAAAGTGCCTATATGAAGCAAAAATTAAGCTTGTCTTATTTGAAAGAACACTTAAAATTATAGAGTAACATATTTTGCAGTTTTTCGTTTCCTTGCTTCGTTGTTGGGATATTTCAGTTTGTTTGATATGCAAATTAAACATTTTGACGTCACACGTGCATAACGAGCTATCGAAAAAGTTATGTATCTTTGCAATCTTTGCTATTATCAAATACAATAATCACTTGAAGATCTACATGCTTCATTCAAATTGATTTGGTTTGCATGATAATAGAAATTATATCTAACCTTCCCTTATGCTCATTATGCACATACGACGTCAAAATGTTTAATTTGCATATCAAACAAACTGAAATATCTCAGCAACGAGGCAAGGAAACGAAAAACTGCAAAATATATTACTCTATAATTTTAAGGTCTTCGTATAGGTTTTCAGGGTCATTTTTGTAAAGCGCTCTCAATTCGTCAGAATTTATGCCACAAAAATAAAATAGATATCGTTAGAAAGCTATGAATTTGTAGAATACAATGGTGTCTTTGGTTTCGCGATAAACACAAACCGTCAATAGTTGTGAATTTTTTAATTAAAACCAGAGGGCTTCACTCGGGGCAACTCGAGTAAAAAGCGTTTTATTTTGTTCAAAATCTTTTTTTGTAGTTTGATTCCGAGATAAGTTTCCAGCAAAACGGTGTCAGCGATTTTTGATATGAGTTTTGCCGATTTTATTGACCACCAAAGTTAAAAATGCTGGTTTTTGACCAACATTCGGACAAAATAAGTCAGAAATTCGAAACCAGGCAATAAATAAAACGCTGACACCCTTTTGCTGGACATTTATCTCGGAATCGAACTGCGAAAAAATTTTTTGAACAAAATGAAACGCTTTATTCTTAAGTCGCCCCGAGTGAAGCCCTCTGGTTTTAATTAAAAAATTCACAACTATTAATGGTTTGTGCTTATCGCGAAACCAAAGACACCATTGTATTCTACAAATTCATAGCTTTCTAACGATATCTATTTTATTTTTGTGGCATAAATTCGGACGAATTGAGAGCGCTTTACAGAAATACCCTGAAAACCTATACGAAGACCTTAAAGTGCCTATGAAACGAAAATTAAGTTTGTCTTATTTGAAAGAACACTTAAAATGATAGAGTAACGTCTTTTGCAGTTTTTCGCTTCCTTACTTCGTTGTTGGGATATTTCAGTTTGTTTGATATGCAAATTAAACATTTTGACGTCGTATATATATAGGTGCATAATGAGTTTTCAGGGAAGGTTAGATATCTTTTCTATTATCAAACCAAATCAATTTGAATTCGAATGAAGCATGTAGATCTTCAAGTGATTATTGTATTTGATAATAGCAAAGATATATATATATATATATATATATATCTTTGCTATTATCAAATACAATAATCACTTGAAGATCTACATGCTTCATTCGAATTCAAATTGATTTGGTTTGATAATAGAAAAGATATCTAACCTTCCCTGAAAACTCATTATGCACCTATATATATACGACGTCAAAATGTTTAATTTGCATATCAAACAAACTGAAATATCTCAACAACGAAGCAAGGAAACGAAAAACTGCAAAATATATTACTCTATAATTTTAAGTGTTCTTTCAAATAAGACAAACTTAATTTTCGTTTCATAGGCGCAATTGGTAAGCCGTGTTTACACGGCCAAAATTTAAGCACGCTTAAAGTTAACGGCGTGCTTAAAATGCGCCACCTTGGTGCGTTTACACGGTCATTTAATAATCCCTTGCTGAAACACGTACACCATTATTCAACATGGCGGACGAGCTATATTTTTGGTTTTGGAAGCTTCGTGTGGGGTAGCGTGCGTTAAAGAACAACGGAAGACATCGGTACACGAGAAAGAGTAATAGCTAAAAGAAAGAAAGAAACAAAGGAACAAAGAATAGCGAGATGGAAGCTTCTACAGCAGGGAAAAAAAAAGCATTTTATCGTATTAATAATACCGTATTAATAGCAAGCGTTTTTCAATCCCGTTGCGTTTACACGGCCAAGTTAAGCGCGATTAACTGATCGTGCTCAGTTTAATCCACCTCCTTGAGGTGCTTAAAGTCAGATGTGGCTCAGCTTAAACAGGGCTAAAGTT
Organism: Corallium rubrum; assembly: GCA_964035015.1. Lineage (NCBI taxonomy): Eukaryota > Metazoa > Cnidaria > Anthozoa > Scleralcyonacea > Coralliidae > Corallium > Corallium rubrum. Next base: position 33,927,562 of record OZ035998.1, read on the forward strand.
TCAGTTGTTTTTGGCTGTACGAGCTGTCGTAAGTATAAGCCCTGTTTACATGTCAAAATTTAAGCGGGATCTAAGCAACATCTGACTTTAAGCGGTCTTAAAATGTCCGTGTAAACAGATCGGCGTAAATTAATCGCGATTAGTTTGCACCGGGCTTAAAATGTCCGTGTAAACAGATCGGCGTAAATTAATCACGATTAGTTTGCACCACCTCAAGGCGGTGGATTAAACTGAGCACAATCAGTTTATCGCGCTTAACTTGGCTGTGTAAACGCAACGGGATTGAAAAACGCTTGCTATTAATACGGTGTTATTAATACGATAAAAAATTTTTTTTGCCCTGCTGTAGAAGTTTACAACATCTCGCTCTTTGTTCCTTTGTTTCTTTCTTTCTTTTAGCCATTACTCTTTCTCGTGTACCGATGTCTTCCGTTGTTCTTTGACCCACGCTACCCATACGAAGCTTCCAAGACCAAAAATATAGCTCGTCCGCCATGTTGAATAATGGTGTACGTGTTTTAGTAAGGGATTATTAAATGACCGTGTAAACGCACCAAGGTGGCGCATTTTAAGCACGCTTAAAGTGCAAATGACGCGAAAAATTTTTTCCCTTAAATTGTAAGAATAAGTCATCTTAAAAACATATCTATCGAAAATAAAGAGTCCACGTTCAATTTCAGAACGTTTCTGGTTGGTTTTCTGTCGTCAATTTATGTGCAAAATGCAGAATAAATGGTCCCAGAGAATGGGGCGAGTTAAATTAATGCGCATGCTCATATTTACCTGTGACGTATGAAGTTGTACTCATAACTCACGCAAGGGATTATACAAGGCCGGTGAATCGAGATCTGTCGAGGAATAATTTAATATGACAGAGTTTGTTGAATATGCGCCATCGTCAGACACAGAGAGCACACGTAACAATGACTCAACGGATTCACAAGGCATTATTGAGGTTGGCATGCCTTTTCAGCCATATGAGAACGAACCTTTGGCAAATTCGTCGAGTGAAGAGTCTACAGATGATGACGGAGACGAAGATGGACTTCTTATGTCAGTTCTTCAAGCAAGATATGAAAAAACTGAACACGTTGACAAATGGTTAGTATTCACTAAGCATCTTCATTTCTTGCTAGAAACCCCACTAACCACTGCCACTAACATTTATACTCATTTACTGCCATTTGCAAGCTAAACGAACGTGGAAAAAATCGCATGTCCAACAGTGGCTTGCAAATGGCAGTATAGTTCTTTTTTTTTGTATTTTGAAATTTTCAGGTGTTCCTGTGGTTTGTGCAAGGTAGACCTTCTCATTGGAGCACGAGAATTTCGTTGCTGCAAAGAAGTTGGACCTGTAATTCACAAATTATCGTTTGATGGAAGCATCGAGAAAATAAAGTGTATTACACAACACGAAGATTTTGGGCCACTAACTCACAGAGCCGTGCTAACACTGGTTGGACACCTTCTAAAGGATAGGAATGGCAGAGGATATCGTCGTAAATCAGGGCAATCTGAAACCTTGGTTGGGAAAATACGAGGTCTTTACCTGCATGTGTGTACCATAATATCCGGGTACGATATGGTGGTTTTGGTGGCAAAGGCTATGCCACAAGTGAAGCTCGAAAGTAGAGAATGATACAGTATATCGAGGGATTTCTTGATTAGTAAGGCCATATGCGTTGACTTTATCACCTTTCTGTAAGTTACAGTATGTGTAAAGTTTTTATCTTAGTTATTTTATATAATTAATATAATCAGAGGTTTACTTTTTGAGGAGGGAACTTATTTTTGGTAAGAGCTTGTCATAAGTTTAGTGTGTGCACTGTACTTCAAAATTACCTCACTCCTGCACATAATTTTAATAAAAGCAACATGTGTAATTAAAGCAAGAAGCTTTTTTCATTGCAATTTTAAGTCTATTACTAAACTAAAATAACAGTCATCCCTAGGCCATGGGAGGTCTGCAGTGGTTTTTTGGGTGTCCTTTCCTCAGCTCACCACATTTCTTACATCTGGCAGGCCTGCGTTTTGCACTATTTAAAGTAGATTGTTGCTCAGCTGATTCAAGCTGTTTTTTTAAGGCATTTTGTTGATCTTCTATAAAATGGAATAAACAAATCTTGAATTAAATCATTCATGCATCTGAAAAACAGGTCCATTGCATTTAAAAAAATATAGATACCAACGGGCCATGTGTTTTTGTGCTCATTAATTACTAACCATGTGGGTATAAAGTTGCAGATGCTTTATCCATTCTAATTTTGTACTGCTTGGCTGCTTCATCCTTATTTCTTCTTTCTGTGAATTGTGATACGAGAAATTTTGGAACTTTTTCTTGGTAAGCCTTTTTAACTGCTTCAATCTCTGATTGGGGAAGTGTGAAGAGGGCTGATTTTATAGTTTCAGCATACCCTAGTAATAGAAAATACATTGTCATGCAATTTATGAATGAACCCATTTCTGCCTAAGATGGCTTTTATTATTTTATTCTGGGTAACACCAGACGATTTTTTTCTCAGCAAGGGAATGGGGTTGTATGTGGCCAGCCTGGACAGGAATGAGTTAAGAAGATGTACCCCTCTTCTCCAACATTCAAAACCTTCTCCTTTGATTGTTGAGGTTGGATGTTAAAGAGGAGAGGGACATTGGGATTTTCAGTATTGTGGTGTTTTTCGTGTGGTATTTCAGTGATTTTGCCAGTATGGTGTTCGGTTTTATCCATTCAAGCAGTTTCAGTATTCATTAAATTTTCTATGCAGTTGTATAGATGGTCACCATGCGCTATGCTAAGCAGCTACACGAATATACACACGTTAGGGTTTATAACGATGGTCTTTATTATTAGCGAATTGGCTTCACCAGAGACAAAGCAAAAACAGTTCACATCGGAAACATCTCGAACATATATCCACAAACCAATTCGTCTCTCAAGAATCCCGACTCTCTACTTAATCCTATTACAACACACCAGGTACTGTACCAATGGAGTGAGTGTCTGCATGTAGGCTTACGCTAGCTTACCATATGTTGGAGGCACAGGAATCTTTCGAAATATTTCTTCACCTAGTTTATGTTTCGGATACACAACTCTGCAGTACTCCTGTCCATCTTTCTTTTTCTTTATTTCCCTGTGTAGATTCTCATTAAAATGAAGGATGGCTAATATATGCCTGATGAATAAAACTATAAATTTGAATGTCATTAGCATTATAGACTTTTATAAAAAGGAAGCAGTATAGGTATTTATATTATGGTATATATATATATATATATCAGCAAACGTGTGTGATTTTTCATACTTAAGTCTTTTCGAAAGTGTTACATTTCTGTTCAGTTCTGCCCAAAACCACCCCAGCCCCTTTGTTATTTTACTGTAATAATGCCATCTCAATTTTACTGGTCAAGGGAGTCTCTAGGAAGGAAAGGGTTATTTCCATACATATTTACCACAGGTAAATACCACACGTATGAAGAATTTATTAAGAAGATGGATTATCTCGATTATTCTAATCTTATATAAATAAGTTTTGTGGAAACACCACATAAAATATTTAGCAAAGAAATATTTTACATGGTGTTTCCACAAAACTTATTTATATTACATCGCCATGAAAACTTTCAAAGAATTAATTATTCTAATCTTGTGATATATTTTACCTACAGTAGGTTCCCATCCACGAAAAATGAAGCATTTTTGGATGCCAGTGGTTGAGCGTTGAGTGATATCCTTCAAGGCAGCTAGTCTGATCATTGTTTGACAACCGTTTTATATCATTTTGAAGCCTGGTATCATTTATGATCAGGTTCAGCTTCTCATACGCCCTTGACCCTACAGTGTAGATTTTAAAATAGAAAAAATATGAAGAACATGCCACATGTACATTTACATGTACTGTATTCCCTCTATTAAGCCCCTCCCCAATTAAGCCCCCCCCCCTCACGTTAAAACATTTTCAACATTTTCTGTATAAAATAACTATATTAATGGAAAATTGGTCACAAAAACAGTTTACACTTTGTAAGACAATCTCACCGATCTTAATCCAATGTCGACGTTTCACTGGATCACCATGTGCACAATTCTTGAACAAGGCATCAGGGTGGTCATGATGCTGGTTTCTCACATGTCTACTAAATGATTTCCATTTGGCAAGAATCATTTGTTGAAACCCACGACTTGTTGTTGTGGCACACCACTATATATGGTTCCGGATGCCTTTTATCCATTCAGCTATTCTTTCACAACCCTTTTCTTTGCTTGCTTTATTCATTTTCTTTGTGACAGAACGAGTGATGTGCCAAATGTCGTAGTAATGCTCAGTTCCTTTTTGGGATGTGCGGACCCACTTGTTTATGGATTTGTGGCGATCAGAAATGAAGACTTTTATCTTGAGACCTTTAACTCTCATCAGGAAATCAAAACACCGTTTGGCACCTTCTAGTTCCATGGCTGGACTTCCACTGGTCTCATTTGACTAAAATATTTAAAATATTTTTAAAAAATTAGGGGGGATATATTACAGTGGCATAAAGATATAAACTATTTTATGAATGAAATAATATTTTATGAGTGAAACAAAAATTTTATGAGCATATAGTCCTTAGTGAATGAGCCCACAAGATTAAGATAGATTTCATATCTACAAGCCACCATGTAAAATAAAATCATGTCATGATAGTGAAGATATGGAAAATATACAACTAGTTATTTTCTAGTAAAACACATATTTATATAATACTGTTACGATCAGGGATTTCAGGTGGTGAAGTAATGGGGCAGCCCCAGAGTAAGGGGAAATAGAAAGGAGTATGGGATTCTGTATTCCCCCTTGGCAAAAATATGAAGAAAAAAATGACATCAATATTTTAATTTGTATCATTGTAGGGAAACTGATATCAAGGTGACACAGAGGATATTACATGGTGGTGTGAAGATATGGATTTTATCTTCAAATGGTGAGAACAATATTTTACGAATGAGTAAAATATTTTCACCACGAGAAGATAAAATTCATATCTTAAAGCCACTGTCTAATTTTGTTTTTATTATATAGATTCAATGCAAAAAGTGTAAATGATGTCATCGATATTTTCACTAGTGGGGATATGGAAAATATGTCACTGGATATTTTCTAGTAAAACACTCACATCTATATCATAATTAAAGCTTATTACTGCCTTGCTCCTCCTGTTAAGGGGCAAACTCCTCTCAGAGCAGTCTCCACTCCCATATTTTAGCATCCATGGTTACAATAAAATAAAATGTCCCAACAAAGTTGTTGAGTATGAAGTACAATACCTGAAGAAGTTCGAAGTGAACTACTTGATTTGTTGTACAGCTGAACGTGGTATATGCCCCATATTTTGCGCAGTGTCCCTTGGAGTCAAATCTCCCATCTCCACTCCACACAACATCTTTCATGGATTTCAGCTTACTCAAAATGTTTTCTTGATACATTTTCCAACTGTGCAGAATTGCTGGACATAGTAATTTCTTCTGGTGAGTGAAGAATGTTCGTGGGTGGTAAATGGCTAGGCCCATATGCTTTAAAGCCAACAGAATTTTACTTATAGATGCCCCTGCAGCAAGCACACCAAAGCTAAGTAGAAGATTCCCAGCTGGATATCTACCAAGTAGAAGGGGTTGAGATCTCCATTGAAAACAATCTTCACCACAGGTATCACATGTTTGGGAAACTGTGACCATGGTTCCATTTTGCTTCATGATAACTGTTGGCTTTTCTTTCTTACATATAAAACAAAACATTGTAAAAAGGGACAATAGCATTCCATAAAACACAACAAATTGTGGTTCTTTGTATTGGGGTGTTTCTTTATCCACTCTATAAATAAATAAACATTCAATTACATAAATAAATTATGAGATATTTGACTTCCCCAATTGCAATTTGAATCCAAGGTTCCCAAATTAACACATCTCTCACTACTGACAGTGTCAATGGAGAGATAGCATGGATTTAGAGACCTTATTTGGGTTCAGTCAGGGCAGTAGGAAATTTTCATATTCAAACATCACCAGCATTCTTATAAGAAAAGTAAATGAATACAAAATGGTTTTAAATAACTGTACAAGTACAGAAAATCAGATGATGTACAATGGCAATGCATTTGCATTTCAGATACTGTGAATATTTCAAGGGAGGTGAAACGGGGGCTTAGCCTACCCCCCAATATTTCTAAGAAGGGGGCTAAGAACACCCCCCCCCCCCCCCCCAATATATTCAACAAGATGGTATTGATTTAGAGACCTTGGGTTCAGTCTGAGCTAGTCAGGGCAGTAGGAAATTTTCATATTTAAACATCACTGGTGTTCTCATAAGAAAAATAAATAAATACAAAATGGTTTTAAATTACTGTACAAGTACAGAAAATCAGATGATATACTGTACAATGGCAATGCATTTGCATTTCAGATACTGTGAATATTTCAAGGGCAGTGGAACAGGGGCTTAGCCTCCCCCCCCAATATTTCTAAGAAGGGGGTTAGCCCCCCCCCCACACACACACACCCATATATTCGACAAGGGGGGAAAGGCCTAAAATTAGCTGGGGCAAAATACACTCTATCATATTGAAAAATTAGGCAATTAGCCCCTCCAATATAAAACATTTTCGGCCGCCACTGAAGTATTTATATCCATACCTTATATTTTTACTAGCTTTCGTATTCGGTTTAATCACATTATCGTCTGAATCTGTTTCACTTTGACATTCTTCCTCTCCCTCCCGTTCCCATGCAGGATCAATAACATCACTGATGTCATCAATTTGTTGTTCATCTTCGCTTTCGTCATTGCTAGTACTTTGTTGTTGTTCTTCGCTTTCGTCATTGCTAGTACTTTGTTGTTCACCTTCGCTTTCGTCATTGCTCGTATTGCATCCAGTATGAGAATCAATCGTGAGCACTGTGTGATTCGAAGCATTATCGTTGTCGGAATCATTGACATCAAGATCGGGTTCCTTTTGCGTGATTAACTAGAAAAATAAAAGGTTTTCCATTGAAAATTTTACTTTTGCAGTGCACATACGAAACATTGACGTGTCGTTGCCAATGGCTGGCGTGCCTCCGACATAGAAATTTACAAGTTTATCATGGCCCAATAGCCTTTTCAAATTTTAAAATCACTAAATCAGTATATCAAAGCGTGAAGAGACGTGTATTTATGAAATCTAACACTAACCGTCTGCAGCTCTTTTACTTTTCCTTTGAGCAATGCACATTTTTTCTTCAGTCTGTTGTAGCGTCATTGGACATTTTTTCTCAACCTAGATTCATTCGTGCACTTCACACACTTGATTGTTGTCTTTCGTAAAATAGGATCCAGGTTTATAGGGATTCGACCCCGATCATCAGTAGAGCAACTTGACGTTCCAGCGTTTTGACCGTTGTTGTTAAAGTCTTGGTACTCTGCTTTATTCAAGTTAGCGTTTTCCGATACTGGATGAGCAGAAATCGAAAATGGGGCAGGTGTTTCCATCTCCATGGAAGAAGAAGCAATTGACTGAGAATGCGAAGGCTCAGTCTTTTTCTTTTTTGTAGAGTATCCTGGATTAGATAACATATCCCGTAAGATCTGATAGAACACAAAAGAAATCTTGAGTAAGATTATTTGTTTCAATAAAATTATAAAAGAAAACAAATACAACTGCAAGTTAGTTTACCTGTCGCCGCTTTCGTTTCGTCGATAATGGCGTTTCACTCGCACTTTTGTAGCATCCCGGTGTACCGTTCTTCGATGGCAAAGAACCTTTAATTAGACAACACTTTAATTTAACATCTTTCTTGCCTGAAACATTACACGTGTTGAAGCAATCGTCTTCAAAGTGTTCAGAACATAGCGTAGAGGTTTGAGAAGGTATAAAGTCGGGCCTGTGTTGGCGAACGAAACGAGTCCACTTTTGTCTTGTCTCCTTGTTTGACGGAAAATAATGCATTGAAATGCCAGGTATCTGACTGCTGTTTTTGCAGCTGATGCCATTTGGCCCACCTGCCACACAGTACTTTCCACGAACAATTTTAGACTTCGTGTTTTCCATTGTGTTATCTTGGTCTACTTCATATTCCAACACTATCGCCATTCAAAATCAAGCGCGCGCTAAACTGAGTACAACTTCCTACGTCACACGCTGGTTACGTCATTGACAGCGGCCGAGCGATCAGAAAACCATTTAAGGCATATACAGTCTTTAAAGTTTAAGCTGAAAATCAAGGCTAAAAACATTCGACAAGTAGAAAACAAAAGTAGTTATGATTAGTGCACCCTTGTAAGATACTAAAAACGTGATTTTAATTTTCGCGTCATTTGCACTTTAACTTAAGCGTGCTTAAATTTTGGCCGTGTAAACACGGCTTTTAACAACTTCAAGCTGAAAACCATATGATAACAAAGAATTTCTCACTTTTAATTTAGCTCTTGACTGTGTACCCTTGTTCGAACTCGCTGGCGCTGGTTTACCGCGATACAGAGACATTAAAATTTGTCAAACACATTAACAACAGATTTAGGGCAACAGGAAGCGACGAGGGAGGTGGCACGTCGACGAAATCAATTTTACCACATTACTATAATCTAATGTTGACGTATTTTGAGTGAAAATATAATAATAAAGTTAGTATTTTTTAAATTCATTTTGTGTTTATTTAATTAATTAATTATTTTTATTTTGTCTTTATTATTGGCACAACTTCCGGTGAAATTGACCGTACCGAAAAAGATGGCGACTTGTACATTTAACCACAATCCTTTGCCTCCCGTAAATATTGTTTCATGTAGAATTATTGGAAGATAGGTCTTTAAAAATAACAACTCTGGTAGGAATGAAGTTCTTGCTTACTTAGACCCCATTTACACGATGCCGGTACAATTTGAAAACGGAACAAAATCATGCCGTTTAAGCCTTGCGTTTACACGATACCGGCACAAAAATAACATGAAATGTTATATGCTGTATTTGCACCGGCATGATTTTGTTCCGTTTTCAAATTGTACCGGCATCGTGTAAACGGGGTCTTAATCCATCGAAAGATCGCGTGATCCATTCACTTCATGTGGAAAGGTCTATTACATGCATGGTCACTTTGAAATCCTTTGTTTCAAGAAGGACGATTAATTTGTATTTCCCTCATCAATACTGGATGAGGGACGTTTAGTTCTAATTTCTGAACATCATCATCCAGTATTCATGAGGGACAAATCAATTAAACTAAACGTCCTTCATTACTACACAGTTAATAGAAAATATACATGGTTTGGAAACCCGGCAAACTTCAAAGCGGTTAACAATCAAGCTACGATTCATCTTGAAAGGTACACGAAGGTGCCAAATCCTTTGTTTTAGGTTTATTAATATTTAAACAGTACGGTTGAGTGATTGAACGTTGCTATTGGATGATTGCTTCGTTATACAGAAAACACAATATGTTCAGTAACCATGAAAGTGCAAAAATTTCCATAAACCTGAACAAAAACAATGACTTTTGTGAGCTTCCAAACCATGAATATTTTCTATTAACTATGATTACTACTAACAATGATTCAGACTATTGAGAACTGAGGCCAAGGTTTCGAGGTAATTAACTAATTTAGTTCAAATTTCACAAGGTTTTGTCTTTATCCATTCTGTATACTTCCCTGGGCTAATACACAGACAAAGACCGTTCACCGTGCATCTATATTGACAATTCAATTCAGATCAATTTCAGTATAACAGAAGCGAGTCTCCTATTTACTATAGTCTGAAGAACCCTGTCAAGACTTCCACAAACCCTCCCTTGGCTTTCGGGGATATTTAATCACTAGCTAATACCCTCCCTTCTGTGCTTAAACAGGTGCCGCGGAGGTGGGGGCTGGGGCTGGGGGGCTTTAGCCTCCCACTTCTTAGCCCAGGCGTCATGCCCACTGCGTGTTAGGTAATGGTTTGCGATTCTGAAATGTGATAATTCGCAGTTGTTTCTTGTATAGTCCAAAGCATCTGCGAAGCGTGTAGGTTTAAAAATTATTAGAAACAGCTAAACACGGCATGATTTGATGATTTTGATCAGTGATAAAAAAGTCTTTACAATCTTCCCCAAAAATGCTGTACGTATGTTGTCAACATAAAAAAAAACCAGTCCAAAACAGTCCAAAATATGAAATTTTATAAACTTTTGAACTGACTGAAAATCACCGCTCATAATGCAGGAAATGCCATTTGCGGGATTCTATATTTCAAAATTTTCCGGGACCCTCCTCGAAAGCCTCGCGCCTACGGCGCTCGAGATCCGCTCCTGTTTAGCCCCCCCCCCCCCTTTAAAAGACGCTCCGCGGCCCCTGTTAAAAGAATCAATTCTTCTCACTAGCAAAATGCTCGCCTTCATGACGGCCATTTCGCCTGCAAGTGACGCTACCATTTTTCCCATGATGCATTGCTATAATGCAAATTGTCCATTGTCCTGAAATTGTACAAACAGAATCTAGGAGCTGAACCTTTATAATAATTAATAAACTGCATGCTTGTTCGGTTTTCAAAAAAATTCTATTTTTGTGAATAATCTTTAACTAGAAATACATGAACGCAACAACCACTCGCCCGCTTTCTATGCATTTTTTAACCCCGCTCGCCCCCCCCCCCCCCCCCCCTCCCCTAATTTCTGTTTTTTGTTGTATTAATGACACACAGATCAGAAAACATCCCAGACAATAGACAATTCCCATTATAGCAAAGCATCATGGGAAATGTGGTAGGCTTCACTTGCAGGCGAAATGGCCGCCGCGAAGCGAGCATTTTGCTTGTGAGAAGAATGGATTCTTTTAAGCACATTTTTTGTAGCGCAGGAGAATTTCGAAAAGGACAATGTATTTGGGGGACTATATAGAACGTTGTGTGCCAAGGACAGCGAAATCAGAGCAGAAATGGACGAGAAAATTGCTATAGAACTATTGAAAGAGTGAAGAATATGCTAGTAAATACGTTCCCGAAGGGAGGTTCTTCTCGACGTTTTCAGGTGAGTAAGCTTAGTGAACATCGGACAGCTCACCATTTTGCCTCACAGACATGTGTGTGTCGTTGTTCTATCGCGATCTCGTATTTTCTTTATTACCAAGTGTTCTGTAATGATTTTTTCGTTTGTTGAAATTGACAACTTTTGGCGATTGATGTCTGTCATTCGTTCGATTCAGAATGTCCTCTGAAGACAGTGTTTTTAAAGAGTCTTTAATTTTTTTGGCACGGAAACAACCCGGTTTTATCGGCAACGGCACTGGCACTTTGTAAAAACACCAAGAAGACAGCACTTTTGCCTGACTTTCTACTGTTTTTCTTTTCTGTTTCCTTTGTTGTGGTCAGTTCATATCCTGTCAAATAAACCAGTAGGTTCTGGAACTATTGTAGGCTGTAAATATATATTCATAACTATATTATTCGTTTAAAACGTTGAAAAGTTACTGAGTTTTGTTGCTGTGTTAGTCAATAAGCTTTGTAAAACACAGGGGTGGTGCCACTGAGGCAGGTGGGGGCAGGGGTGCTACACCCCCTGTTGGGGAACCATAGCCCTCCACGCCCCATCAGGGAAAACTTACCAATTTGTCAGGGAATCTGGAAGGAAAACTGTCTTTTTGTCAATTGGCAAAGAACTTTTTAACCGATTAATTAGCCAGACAAGTAATTAATGCTTTTGTGAAATCCCCCTACTAGCCCCCCTGTCAGGGACCTTAGCCGCTGTGTTGAGGAATTCTTGGCACCACCCCTGGTAAAACCAAAGGACCAACATCTTCAGAAAGGAAGAGAAAGGAGGTGGAACATCTTACTGTATTCCTACCTGTACATGATAGCAACACAAAATGAAATCCAGAACTTTCATTTTACTAATTTCCAATTGACAGAAAGCTGAGAAAGATGTGGTTGCATTGGGTTGGTAGAGCTAACTTTGTCTGACTCCATTGAAGTACATGGTTCATTATCCATTTTATAAATTAGTACTAAAACCTATTAACAGATATATATGAGTTATAATTATATATTTTACAATTTACTATTTAAAGATTTATAACCTACCTAAAAATTTTAATATTAATTATATATTATAAAACTACTACTAAAATTTGTCTACTATTACTAAAATTTGTCTACTATTACAGTATCTATGAAGAGAACATTGAGAAAAGTTTGAAATTTATAAATAAAGAATGTTGTACAGAGTTTACAGACTATCTATAGCCTTAAATTATAATTTCCAAGGCACTGTTTTACCAGGGGTGGTGCCAAGAATTCCCCAACACAGGGGCTAAAGTCCCTGACAGGGGGGGCTAGTAGGGGGATCTGGGGGATGCTCCCCCAGAAAATGTTCAAAATTTGAATAGAATAGCTTTTTCCATCTTCTCAGTGTGAAATTATCTGTGTTTCTACAGGAGTTTTATTTCACATTAAAGCATTAATGGTGATTTCCTTTGATTGAAATTAAAACGTTGTGGGGGGTGGGGTGCTTACATGAGCAGTGGGTGCTTACATGAGCAAAGTGTGCCTTACGTGAAAAACTGATTTTACATGTATAAAGTCCACACAACACTCTGAATATACGAAAACAAACAAAATCATATTGAAACAAACAAAACTAGCTATATTACAAAATATGAATTTAAAAATATGCATTTATATGGTATAAAAGTCTTTTAATCATGTTCGTCAAACCCATCAAAGTCTGAATCTGAGTCCAAGTCAAATAATATCCAGGTAGGTCATCTTTGCCTAATGCAGGAAAGTTGTCTGAAACGAGATCATCTTCGGTCCCTTTGTGAAGACGTGGTCAGTTGTACTGAGAGAATGTTTAAAAATAGCCTGGAAAATAACTTTTTCCTTAAACAGGGGGGGGAGTGCTTGCTTCAAGATGGGTGCTTACCTGGTCAACTACAGTAATTATTACTTGTCTGGCTTAATCAGTTAAAAAAGTTCTTTGCCAATTGACAAAAAAACAGTTTTCCTTCCAGATTCCCTGACAAATTGGTAAGTTTTCCCCGATGGGGCCTGGAGGGCTATGGTTCCCCAACAGGGGGTGTAGCACCCCTGCCCCCACCTGCCTCAGTGGCACCACCCCTGTGTTTTACAAAGCTTGTTGACTACAACACAGCAACAAAACTCAGTAAATTTTCAACGTTTTAAACGAATAATATAGTTATGAATATATATTTACAGCCTACAATAGTTCCAGAACCTACTGGTTTATTTGACAGGATATGAACTGACCACAACAAAGGAAACAGAAAAGAAAAACAGTAGAAAGTCAGGCAAAAGTGCTTTCTTCTTGGTGTTTTTACAAAGTGTCAGTGCCGTTGCCGATAAAACCGGGTTGTTTCCGTGCCAAAAAAATTAAAGACTCGTTAAAAACACTGTCTTCAGAGGACATTCTGAATCGAACGAATGACAGACATCAATCGCCAAAAGTTGTCAATTTCAACTAACGAAAAAATCATTACAGAACACTTGGTAATTCAGAAAATACGAGATCGCGATAGAACAACAACACACACATGTCTGTGAGGCAAAATGGTGAGCTGTCCGATGTTCACTAAGCTTACTCACCTGAAAACGTCGAGAAGAACCTCCCTTCGGGAACGTATTTACTAGCATATTCTTCACTCTTTCAATAGTTCTATAGCAATTTTCTCGTCCATTTCTGCTCTGATTTCGCTGTCCTTGGCACACAACGTTCTATATAGTCCCCCAAATACATTGCCCTTTTCGAAATTCTCCTGCGCTACAAAAAATGTGCTTAAAAGAATCCATTCTTCTCACAAGCAAAATGCTCGCTTCGCGGCGGCCATTTCGCCTGCAAGTGAAGCCTACCACATTTCCCATGATGCTTTGCTATAATGGGAATTGTCAATTAGTTAGCAAGGTTGATCTGTAGTCATGTATTGACACACCGAAAGAACATGCAAAGTCAATATTAAAAAAACAAACACAACGAGATGAACCAAATGACAAATTTTCATTCAAAAATAGATATAAACAGTGGCCAAGAAAAGACACAATGTCAACGTCCTACTGTCCTAGAGTTCAACTGACAACTCTAGACAATATATTATTTATATCAATTTTCATTTTCAAGATTTCTTCCGTTTTAACTTAGCTAAACTGGCAAATACGAATCTCTTACCGTTAAACTTCTTCTGCTTTTGTCATCACAAACACTGCCAATTCAGTTTACTCTTTTCGGATTGTTTTTCTCGTTCGCGGTTTCTTACTTTTTTCGTTGTTGACACATAAATATGACAAGGCATCATTCAGTTCTCTTCATGATCTAAAAAGCCGTTTGTTTCAAAATTTCTTCATCGTTCCCTCATGAGTTATGTAGTTAATACACCAGAGCAAAATTCTTTACCGGTTTTGAACAGTTTCAGGACACATAGTCCTTCTTCTTTCAGTTACATTTCGGTCGGCATCGTTTTCGGTCTTTATCGTATTAATTTTTAGGCTTTTTTCAGTCGTTTTAAGTCGTATTTATTGTTGTCTTTTTCTTTTTTGTTGCCACATCTCTTCTTAGTCTTCTTTCTTTGGTCTTTTTCCATGGTAATATTAATGTAGATTTTGGCTGAAACCATTTTTTCTGGCAAAGATTTCTTTCGTCATGATCGTTAAAAAACTATTTCGTAATCCAGCCGAACTTATAAATTATAATTTGCTGACGTAAATTTAAATAATTTGAATAATTTAACAGGTTAGTACCCTACTATTCGAACTGCGCAAGCTGTGGATTTGATAACATGTAATGTTTACAACATGAGCGGCCGTGTTGTATCGAATATACAATCACGAGCCGAAGGCGAGTGATTATATATTCGATACAACACGGACGCCAATGTTGTAAACAGCTTAAAACACGCCGAGTCTTTGATGTTAATATGAGTAATATTTGTTCAGATTAATTCAGAAAAAGCTCAATTTCAATGTTTTAGAGCGGAGATAGTGACCTGATATACAACCACTAGTGGTTGTATATGTGATACAACCACGTGTGGTTTGTATCAGATAAACAACCTCCTTCACGGTCATGATTTCTTTTGTCTTTTCTTCATACAAACAGGTTTCAGAATTGCTTTCAGCTTTTCATCTCGCGTGTAAAGTGGACTCCACGCACGTCGAGATTAGCACCCTCACTGGGCTCCGGGCCTTCGGCCCTCCGCCCGGGCTCGGGGATAAAAAAACTGATAAAAGTTCCATTTTGTTAGTTTCAGTTCCTTGAATATAAGGCGAGTTTCAGTTCCCAGAAAATACTGTGACATACTCTTGTGTTGCCATGGTAACTGAGATAATTGTGATAAAGAATGGTGATAAAGAATCTTTATTTTCAAAAAATGACAACTCAAAAAGATCTTGAAAATAAAGATTCTTTATCACCATGGGGGACAATTATCTCAGTTACCATGGCAACACAAGAGTATGTCACAGTATTTTCTGGGTCACACTTTCACATATTCTAATCATATGAACCTTATTCTCTCATATGTTTAAATTTAAAGAAAAAAAATTTAGTGATTATGTCAGATTATAAAATGTTTCACGAACCCACGCGAAATCCACGCAGCCCCGAGTCCGCGCGAGCTGTATTGGAACTGGGATCGATATTATTGTTGTCAATTTGTCCATCAAATTCATTTTTTTCTCACACGAGACACGAGCAACAACAAAGATGCCAAAAAACGTTGTAAAAGTACAAATATATGAGGGGAATTTCTAAACTTTACATCGAACAGACTCCGACAAGTAAAACGATCTACAAGAAACAATGTGTTTAGGTAAGTCTGAAGTGGTTCAAGTATGAAATCGACATTGAGGTGAAATGAAAAGTGCATTAAATGTTTGCGTTAATGCTTTTATTGTCATCAATTTAAAAAGCCCGACAGATGACTGTAATTTAGTGTGTTTAATTTGATCTGGGACTCTTATTGTAGACAACGTGGTTTCGCAGATAAAGAATTTTTGATCCGACGGGAAAGAGGAAGTTAGTAAATATTGAGTTGTTGTTCAACTGCTCTCGTGTCATGGCTGTAAGTTCGAGCAGATATCATATGGCGACGCTGAAGATCGTTTTGGTCGGGGCCGAAGCTGTTGGTAAAACCAGTCTTCTCATTCGCTTTCACCAGAATTCGTTTCCCGGACTGTACGTGCCCACGGTGTTCGACTCGTATTGGAAAGAGATGTCTGTTGATGGCAACGAATACGGTCTGCTTTTGTGGGATAATTCAGGGAACGACGACTATATACGTCTGAGACCTCTGTCCTATCCTCAGACAGATGTCTTTCTGGTCTGTTTTGACATTAATAATCGTGATTCGTTTACAAAACTACAGACTACGTGGCTGCCCGAAGTGAAACGCTATCAAAATGGCACCCCGATCATTATTGTTGGGAACAAAATGGATATTAGGTCTGAGAGGTGGGTTAAGGTTTGCCTGCTTTCAATACCAAACCACTTGGCTTGAAGTGCTGCATGTAGCTGTGGCTGTATATGGTCACATAGTATTAGCTACAGTATCAAGTATGCCTGCAATGGTTGAGCCACTAGCAGCTTTGCCCCCCCCCCCCCCCCAACTCCAAGTGGGATTATCTGGGTCACCTGAGCCAAACAAAAATCCTAACCTTAGTCAGTAACTTTAATAGATAATATAAATAAGTTTTGTGGAAACACCATGTAAAATATTTCTTTGCTAAGCTTTCGGCCTGTTGACTCAGGCCTTCATCTTCGTTATCGCCATGAAAACATTCAAAGAATTAACTTTAATAGAGTTAATGATGAGGAACCAAGGCAATATTCAACATTGTGTTGATTGAACAATGTTGAGTGAACTATTATAATGTGAAACAACAACAATGGCAACTATAAAACTGCAATTACAGTAAGTACAGTACAGTACATCTTGTGGGAATTCTATGTGACATCTGATATTTCAGTATTCATTGTGAAGACAACACAGGTATATTCAGAATTTGGGAATGCATTATTCTCTAACTCAAACATTTTCACTATCATTTTGTGACAATCATACTTCTTCTCCCAGTATGTATAGTACCATATTTTCTGGGTGATAACCCACACAGTGTATAACCTGCACAGCAACAAAAATGCCACTTTTGGGAAAATAAATCAGCATATTACCCACACCATCAGATAACCCACAGCCTGCTAATAATAGGTTTGAGTAAGGGAGCATGCCAGACTGACTTGTTTTCTTCTCTGTTCGGTGTTCCTTCATTTATATTCAACCATTCTGAATAATGTGGTATATATCATTAGTGTATCGCAGGCACAGGATACGGGGCCGAAGAAGGCCTGAGCATGTTCTGAAAATGAAATAACCAATGAAATACCACATTATTCAAAATGGCTGAATATAAATGAGGAACGCCGAACAAAGAAGAAGAAATACAGGTCAGTCTGGTGTGCTCCCTTGGTTTGGGACCACAAAATTTAAAAAAAGTACAGTATTAAACAGTAGTTGAAAGATGAGAGTAGAAGCCTGGGTCACTGGTCTTCGTACCCGCACTAATTATGTTTCCTAGCAAAATTAAGAGATAACCTGTGGGTTATAGCCCAGAAAATACGGTATGTACAAAATATTCAGGCTTAGTCATGCGTACGCTGTTGAGAGCCTTTAATCCCTTGGTTTGAGGTCATAACTAATTCAAATGTTCCCAGCCAAAACCACCAATTCACAAATGTGGGAGACCATTGTGGGTAGGTGGGCATGCATGTGCATTGATTTAATATTAGTCCAACATTTTATGTTGTAGGCAAACTGTTAATAACAAATTTTTGATTTAGACTCTGCTTCTCATATGGGGCACTGCCACTACTAGTCAATTGTACTTGCCAAAGCAAGAATGTACAGATATCCCAGCAATAAGTTTACTCAAGGGGTTATGTCCTATATATTATATACACTGTAGTCTGTAGGTTTAGTCTAAATTCCCAAAGTGGCATAAATTACATTTTTTCAGTTTAACTGACAGTATGGTACTGTACATTATATAAAAGACAGTTCCAGCTTTTAATTTTTTTTTCTGTTTCTTTAAATAGCCAACTGGAGAATGCTGCAAATGATTTTGTCCTACATGTGGAAGGTGTACGTTTGGCTCTAAGAGAAGGTACTAAAAATTAAAAAATAGTCACTCAGTGCCAAGGTTTTTAATATTAAATGCCATGAATACAGGTCTGACACTGTCCCCATCAGTACAACCATAATGGCTCTGGGTCCTGTATATACATATATTACATTTGGTTTTAAATCTAACCTTAATTCTAGAAGAAACCCTGAAACTAACCCTAATTGACTGTACTGTACTGAAAAAGATGGTGACTATACTGTACATTTAACCACAATCCTTTGCATGCACTAAATGTTGTTTCTTGTAGAATTATTGGAAGATAGGGTTTTAAAATGATCAACTTTAGTAGGAATGAAGTTTTTGCTTACTTCATCCATGTTAGCATGTTGAGAAACAACAGAACATTCAGAGACTGCATATGCCTCTAACCAACGGGTCATTACAGATGTTTAAAAAGAAAATGAGCCATCCTACTAACCATTAGCTAGCTCACGAAATCAACACATGCATGTATGAATAAAATGCTTGATTGCACTCATACCAAAATTATGCAAAAATATTTGCATAAAATAAAGATAATGAGTGCAATCAAGCATTTCTTAATACACAGAGAATCTTGTGGTCAGATTTTTATTAATTTCTCATCCAAATTTTGCTTAATTCAACCCAAATTTATTGGATTGGTCAGTGATCTATGGCCAAACTTTCATGAAAATCGGTGCAATAGTTTTTGAGATATCCAGGTGACAGACAGACAGACAGACAGACAGACAGACAGACAGACAGACAGACAGACAGACAGACAGACAGACAGACAGACAGACAGACAGACAGACAGAAAGAAAGTGGTAAAAACATAACCTCCTGGTGGAGGTAATAAAATGCTTGATTGCACTTGTATGCATAAAATAAGGATAATGAGCGCAATCAAGCATTTTCTTCTATGTGGACAATCCACTGATCTCTATATAAACTGGATGGGCCCTTGTGCCGGATTTTGCATGCCAGTTGTATGATGACGTGACCACTACCCAAGATGGCTGCCACTGAAGTTCATAGCTTTCGTAGCTTGAAAACAGACAAAAAGAGTTATTTTAAGAAAATTTAAACGAATGTAATGACACAAGAAGTACTTAATATGGTTTAAGACGTTAATTTCTTGTATTTGTTAATTCTGTTACTGCGCTATAAAACCTTTAAATTTCATTGTTTTTCTTCATTAATTGCCGACAACAAAGAAACTTCACGATAATATAAACTGAAAAACAGACTATAAAATCTATGAAGAAATCAATTTCAAGTCTTTTATAGTAATCTTAATACCTTAACAATATTTCGTGTTGTGTACTTGCCATCGTTTGACTGTATTTGTTGTTAAACAGTGAAAACTAAACAAACCGGCATCTGTTGTTTGCTTTACGGTTTTTCTGACTCCCCCAGCACTGCACACATAATATTCCTACCCCTGTATAATCTGACCGTGCTGACGTCAAGATTGCTTATGCCGGTCAACATTGGGATTGGGAACAAGTTCTAAGGCCGCAATGCATCACATGTTCCACTACGTACATGTAAGATGGCGGTAGTCAGACAGACAGACAGACAGACAGACAGACAGACAGACAGACAGACAGACAGACAGACAGACAGATAGATAGATGGTGGTCAGACAGACAGACAGAGGTGAAAACATAACCTCCTGGTGGAGGTAACAAGGTTTAGTTGTTATTTGAGGTTGCAAAGCATTGTGGTTAAATGTACAGCCACCATATTTTTTTTTTGGACTTCAGTTAACTTCAGCTTTGTTTTTTGCGGCTTTATTGGCTGGTGATTGTCTTTAGTGTTTTACTCTGGCCCACGCTAGACGGTTTTACTTGTCAACAGGAAACTCATACAAGGTGATAGGGTTAATCATCATGATTGCTATTGTTGTTAGGTGCAATCTATTGTGAAACCAGTGCCAAGGAAAACCGAGGGGTAAAAGAAGTATTTCAGACCGCTGTGAGATATTACAATCATCAACAACCAAGACTAAATCCAGTTGGCTGCTGTTGTGGATTAAGACGTAACAGAAGATCACCAAACATACCATTTCTTCCTCCACCATGTAAGTGAAATAACTTTAATATTTATACACACTGTAGGTCCAGAGCTTGAAATAACGGCCGGCGGCCGGCGGTTTTCTGACCAAATTCCAGTTTTTCCGACCAAATGCTGAAATGATCAGAAATTTTGTCCGGACAAATTTTGAAAAAAAAAAGAATCTGTTTTTTTAAATGATCGGGTCGGCGCTCAACACTCCATTTTTCTTGTTAAATTTCCATTGGGTTTTCCATCAGTTTTGAGTTAAAGTTGGTTTTACACTTTACAGTGCACTATCAAAATTTCTTCGATCAGAGTATGCTTTAAACAAAGTTTAGTTAACTTAAGTGTGTGACAGTGAGTTACGAGTCAGAGTGACTGCTTTCATTGTTGTTAATTTGACGACCTGGAAGATAAAGAATATGTTTCCTCGACGTTTCGAGCAAAGGCCCTTCATGATCAGGACAGTTAAATAGGCTGATCAAATAGGCTTATTTGACTCTCCTGACGAAGGTACTGAGCTCAAAACGTCGAGGAAACGTATTCTTTATCTTCCAGGTTGTCGAGTCGAGATAACAACAGTGCGTGATATTTAATTTAAAACCATTGCGTTAAACTGCGATTGACGCCATTGTAATCACAGAAACTTATCGTGTAATCCAGCTTTTCAGTTTAAAGTTGTTTCATAGTTACCATTTTAATTAAATTATTATTCACTATAACTAATACGCAATTCAGAATTAAACATTTGTGTTTTATTATTACAAATAACAAGTAGAGTGATTTACTGCATGCTTGACAGAATTTACTCAACGGAGGGGGTCAAACTAAACTAAAAAATTTCCGACCAAATTTGAAAATTTCCGGTCAAATTTCATTTTGCTCGGAAGTTTTGTCGGACAAATTTTAAAATTATTTCAGGCTCTGTAGGTCTGGTGAGCTAGCTTAGTTAGGGGGATATCTCGTTTCCTTACCGTATTTATTCCAATAGACGCCCAATATCAAATAAACTTCCCCCTCTTTTAAACGCCCCCTTTTAGAAACGCCCCCTTCCTTCAAATAAACGCCTCTGTAATAAACACACTCCAGTAAATTAAATGTGTCCCAGACGGAATTGTACACAAAAAACCTTTTTATTGCATTACCTTTGAGATGAAGCTTCTTGCAGGATAACACACTGTCGGTACAGTGCCCCTAATCCCCAAAACTGTTTTTGTTTCAATTGAAAGCACCTCTACAATAATGAAGACTGTCTTTAAAAGTTAGCGAAATCTATTTTTCTTTTTGTAATATGCAAAAAAGGCATGTGATGACGTAATATAAGGAAAGCAGAATTGTGGAACATTTAATATCCTTTAAAATTATTTTTTTAAATTAATTTTTTTTTACACGTACTGTTAACTTATTGAATTCATGTAAGCCCGATATGGCAAAATATTTAAATCGAAAATTCAATATTGGGCGAGACCGAAGGTCGAGCCTTCGGTCGAGCCTAATATTAAAATTTGAGACTTAAATATTTTCCATATCGGGCGAAGATGAATCCAATGGGTGTTTTATTATATCGAACAAATAATCGTGCGATTGGCAAGTAAATATACCTTGTGCACCTGTCCGAAGGCAATGCCCAATATGTATAATTGCCCTACATCCTAAAATATTGGCCTGCCACGTGACGCTAATGTGGACATTTGATTGGACGATTAATCAGGCGAGGGTAAAATAACTCAAGTTATCTAGTCGTCATATTGCCGAATTCGTTTTCAAACTTCTAAATTCCGCGCTCAGTAATCTTTGTTTTCTAATAAACGCCTCTAGATCTCTCTAGTAAACGCCTTCCTTCAGAGCTTAATTTTTTAATAAACGCCCAGGACGTCTAGTGGCAGAGATATGCATTGTCTGAGGGCCTCTAGTAAATTTATTGAAAACCACGTTAACTTTTATTATACATTCAAACTTCATTCTCGTTTCTTATTGGTCAACGTACTCTAGTTAACTCTCAATGTCCAGCCGCTGTTACGTCATACTGTAACTTGTTGGACTCTGATAACGTCGTTACTCAAAGCGCGCGAAAATAACAAAATCGCTTGCAGTAGATTTGCCTCTGTTGACGAAAACAACTCTTTTCACTGCCAGAACTGTGTTGAATGTATAATAAAACAATTATTGGATTCGGCATACGCATATGATATCAAGAATTATCCAGGCCTTGGCCATTGTTATTCACCTCAGCCTTCGGCTTTGGCAGATAACATTGACCTCGGTCTGGATAATTCTTGATATCATGTTCATGCAATAATTGTTTATTATATTTTTTCAAGGCCCTCTACCTGTTGTCAACGTGGAGCCGTCGACATTTCCTCAAGACATAGCCAAGCTATTTCAGAACCCGACTTCTGGAACCGACGTGACGTTTATCTTCAACGACGAGAGTACACTGGAAGCTCATCGACTGGTCTTGTGTTGCACCTCCTCTTTATTTCGTCGAATATTCCTCAGCAACTTGGGACTCACGACCGTTCACGTCAAAAACCCCGAAGCCAAGCTTGAAGGGAAATTTACGAGCAAGGACATTAACTCCCGTCGTGTGGTCGGATTGGTGAAGGTCTCGAGTGATCGTGATATCCCGTATGATTGCGTGTACCGCGATGAAGGGCAACGCATTTTTCTCACTTTGAGCGAGGATATTCCCAAACGAGCCATGAATGACGTTTTGAGCTTTATGTACACCGGGAAACTCGATCCGGCGGCTATCGCCGAAGAGAAACGCAGAAGTGCTGTCCTTGATGTTGCACAGATTTTCCAAGTGGAGAGTTTGACGGATGTTTTGAAGAACGATGACGTGTGCGTTGAGGACGCCACCGAGAGATGGAAGGACAAATTTGTTGCCATCAACGGGCTGTTATTCTTTTACAAGTCCAGGTTTTCAGATGTCTCGTTTCAAGTCGAAAATCAAACTGTTCGCGCTCACCTGTCTGTTCTCATTTCACGATGTGAATTCATGGCAGCAATGCTGAGTGGAAATTTCCAAGAAAGCGATCAGTCGGAGGTACATGTATAATTCTAGCATGGGTAGTGAAAAGACTGGATATAGGAAACTTGATCACCCCCACTTCTAAATGGTTTGAACCCAGATTTCTAAAATTTAGAAGTACGGGCTCAGCCCACTTAAGCGGATGTCACTCAAAAAGGACCCTCCCAGTCTTTACGCGGCTTTTCCGAATATGTCGTGAATGTATGTTTTTCCACAAAGCTAGACTGGAAGGTTTAGGGTTTTTGTTGTGGTTAGGTTATGCAGAAGATTGCTAAAATCTTGAGACTCACTGAAGCTTGACGACAAAGTTGTTGTTGTCGTGGTTGACCGACCGCAGTCGGAGTC
>OZ035998.1:33956127-34163627 GCA_964035015.1 Corallium rubrum
TTTCATTTGATGTATATTTTAAGTTTCTGTGACGTGTGTAACTTTTTAAAATGTCCAAAATGTTCGCACCATTGCTTGTCAAGTAATAATAATGGGTTCCCACAACTGTTGTAGGATTTCGGATATTGTTTTTAAAATACATAACGCACAACTTTGAAACATATATCAAACAGAAGATACTGTAAAATGCTATTTGCGGTACAACTTTCAAGTTTCTAGTTTAAGAGAAAGTATTTTAAAAGTGATGGGAAAACGTACTATTATCTTGGTCTGAGTTGTAAACAAGAATTCATCCATCAGACCAAGATAATAGTAAGTTTTCCCATCTTTAAAATACTTCCTCTTAAGCTAGAAACTTGAAAGTTCTACCACAAATAGCATTTTACAGTATCTTCTGTTTGATATACATTTCAAAGTTGTATGTTAAATATTTTAAAAACGGTATTCGAAATTCTACAACAGTTGTGAGAAGTCCATATCATATTTATTGCAATGGTGCGAACATTTTGGACATTTTATAGTCTTTAAAAAGTTACACACAACACCGAAACTTAAAATATACATCAAATGAAAGCTTATGAAATGCCTAACAACATACGTACACGATGTGTTTCTACCATGTATAGTTTGGACGTTATTAGCCATCTTCTTCCATAAACAGATATGACGGGATTACTATGATAATCAAAATTGTGAAACTTTGGCCTGGGAGCCTCGTTTTCATGAAGCGTGACGTAATTGTCGAAAAGGTCTATTACGGTATCATTTTCGTATTTTATGCCGCCTTTTTTAGTTTGAACAAGGTTCTCAGAGACTGCATAACCCCGCCAGTCGATTATTAAGACCCCAATTTAAGTTACAGTATACCGGATTGCTTATATCGGTTGCAGTATATATGCATGTATAAGACATAATGGCGTAATCAAGTATTTTTCCAATTATTCCTTCTACCCAGAGGAACTTTTGTGAAATTTTTATCCAATTTTCAACCAAATTCAGTAAACCTAAAAATTTAATGGCTTGATCCTTTGTCTATGATCAATCTTTCTACAAACTTTTATAAAAACCTGTGTAGTACTTTGTCAGATTTCCTGGCGACAGACAGACAAACAGAGGTGAAAACATAACCTCTTGGTGGAGGTAATAATGGCTCAATTTTGATGAACAGCAAAATTTTCTTTTCAATTTCATCGTCATATCGATATAACGTCAAAATTGAAAAGAAAATTTCGCTGTACATCAAAATTAAGTCGTTCTACAAATTCAAAATGGCGGTATAAAATACGAGAATGGTAACGTCATTTCTCAAATACGAAAGCAGATTTCCTAAAACTGTTAACATTTTCAAACACTACATTGCAGGGAGTTTTATTTAAAAGTAATATTTTTTGACTGAAGTTCATATCTCGCCAACGATGATTTTTTGTCTTAAAGTCATAAAATATATGAGGAAACCAACCTAAGTATTAAGAAGTTGTGTTTTAGCGAATAAAGTGCACCTCTTGAAAGAATTAAGGACCTTAAGATCTACGACGGCAACTTCGAGGACGACGTCCTTCAAACAAAGCCATTCTTCTTTCAAAACAAAGATAATGAATAATTTCTAGTCCCAAGAGTAATCTGAACACCGTCCTCGCTCTGTATACAACGCCACTCAGACCATTTTCACGTCTTCAGGACGACGTTGACTCGTGGGGTGATGAGAACTGTTGTCTGAGATTGCTTTAACGTAGACACTGCAACGGTTTTAACACTTTGAAAATTATAAAACAAGCTTTAAGTATTGAATACAGTAGTCAGTTAACCGTGACTTCTTTTTAGTGCTAAAATTTGAAGTGCTTTTTAACCGCCGTCGTCGTCCTAGCATCTTAAGGTCCCTAATACCCGTGCATGGAAAGAATCTTGGGTGAGTGAGTTTGTGACGTACAGTAAGTCAAAACGGAGTTGAAACTTCATTTTTCTTGTCAGATCCATAACTTATGGATCTGACAAGGAAATTGAAGTTTTAGCTAACGTTTTGACGAGCATATGGACAACCATATATTATTTAAGAAATAAAAAACGTGTCGCGTGCGATTATCGAGTTATAATGCACGAGAGATGCGTGCAAAGCACGAGGCGATAGCCGAGTGTTTTACTAGCCTCTCGAGTGCATTATAACTCGATAATCGCACAGCGACTAAGTTTTTTATTTCGTTTATAAAATAATCACTTTAAATTGTCAATAAACCCAATAAAAGTAAGCAGAAAAACAGATTACCTGTCTCAGGACGAGCTTGTTACCATTTAGCGCTACGCGTGGCCCGGTACAACACGTCGGGGATTTTAGCGATGAAAATACACTTAAAGTTGCACTAAAAACATTCTGCTGTGTTAATTACGTGATTAGACATATATCCAAGTAATTTTTGACTGTCGTTGATGATTAAATCCACATAAAATTCATCAAAAACGACAAAATCGTCGCGAAGTATCTCGTGTGCCGTGCCGTTATGGAGTTATAATGGCAGGCTTGTTTGACCCAATAGCCAATCAGAGTGCGTGTTGTCGTTCATTTACTTCCGGTTGTTTTATAAAGATATCTATTTCACATTGAGTTACTTCAGGTTGTTTGATATGTGAGTGTCACATGTTGCGATTGTGACGTACACGTGCATAATGACTTAGCAGAGAACGTCATGTAATATTTAAAACACGAGCAGGAGTGTTTTATCTGATTTAAAACCAAGAGGGCACAGCCCAAGTGTTTTAGATCTGAGTGTTTTGAATGGCTTCAAAAACGATTCGTCATAGAGCGTTTTCACTCACGTGATCGGTAGCCCATTGGGGTGGTGAAACAATACGAAATATTTGAATAAGAAAGAGCTAATTCCCATACCGTACACCAATATGGCCGCCATTTCATTGTTTTGGTACACCAATATGGCCACCATTTCATTGTTTTGGTACACCAATATGGTTTGATAGTTTGATAGTTTAATTAATCAGAGTTACATTGCAGTTGAGACTGAATTGCGTAACTTTACAAGCAGTAAATTGATACTATAGAATTACATAAAAATTACCTACTATAACAACATTAACTTAAACTATGTACAATATTATGTATAAACTGCATAAAACTTCTATATATATAAATAATGATATCACTATATTAATTCAGACTGTTAATTTACACCTTATCATAAAGCTCACTACTATGGAAAAACCAAACGTTATGCTAACTCTTTCATCATACAGTTGGTACATTAAAAGATCTATGTTTCCTGAGCCTGTATCTAGCATTATTATTTCCTTGTGGTAATAAAACATGCAATTTGTTCTTAGAATTGCTTACAATTGACCTAAAAAGGGCTTTGGTTAACGTTTCATGGTGTTCGTGAATTGATTCTAGGCCAGCGAGCGATAGGGCGTCTTCATATCGGCAGTAAGGATAAACGCAGGCTGAGTGTTTTGAATGGCTTCAAAACCGATTCGTTATAGAGCGTTTTCACTCACGTGATCGGTGGCCCATTGGGGTGGTGAAACAATACGAAATATTTGAATAAGAAAGAGCTAATTCCCATACCGTACACCAATATGGCCGCCATTTCATTGTTTTGGTACACCAATATGGCCGCCATTTCATTGTTTTCGTACACCAATATGGCCGCCGTGACGTAAGATGAAAACGCTCTACTGGATGTTATGTTCATTAGTGTTCTTTATATAAAATTGTATGTTCATTAGTATTCTTTATATAAAATTGTATGTTTATTAGTATTCTTTCTGACGTCAAGAAGTTTTATCAGGTATAAAACCACGGACATGGTACTGATTTCCTTTGTGTTTTCCTCATGAATTATTAATGAGTTTTTGAAATACTTATCCTATTATCAAACCCATAACTTGATTCGAAGGAAGCATGCATGTGTTTATGTTCCTCGTACAACACCAAACATGTAGAATTTCAAGTGATCTTGTTTGATTATAGCAAAGATATACAATCTTCTCCGATAAATTATTGTGTACGTCAACCTGAAATACCTTAAAAACAACCTGAAATACCTCTAAAACGAAGCGAGAAATAAAAAAATCAACTGTATAGATATAGCTTTGTCATTTTAAGTGCATGTTCGTTCAAATAAGACAGACTTAATTTTCGCTTCACACGCATTTTAAAACTTGCGGCTTTGTTTTTATGGTAAAATTGCTTACTTACGTCACACAAGATGCCCGCCCCAAACTTCTGACCAGACGCAGTAATTTTTAAAACAGCACAAAAACTAGAGTCAGTCCAAAATTTTTAAGATTTCTGCTCTTTAATTTTGAGAAAAACTTTTCAAATACATAGTTTTCCATCTTCGAATCACCGGAAAACGAAAAAATCGTTAAGGCTATAGTTTCCACACAGGAAAATTTTCCTCAGGATAGGAATGGACAGGAAAGTTTTCTTTGTCTTGCGAGCTCTCGGTCGGAACTAATGACTTTAACACAATTATCCTGCGGAAGATTTTCCTGAGTGGAAACTAGCCTTAAGCGAGATATGACCTGTAACTGCGTGACAAAAAATGACCAAACAAAGATGGCTGAAATATGGGGTCCTTTCTTTCATGCATGGTAGCGACCGCTGATCTGTCCTGTATTTTTATCTGTGAGCTCAGTCGCACGCACAGTCCGATCAATTACCTAAGAAAGCCATTTAGAAAAATGTCAGCGGTTACTAATATAAGAGAAAGGGACTCGTAAACCGCAATATCACTTTCTGCGAGTCATTGGTATATTATAAGGACCCACAATCCAGTTGCATATTTTAACCGGCCGAATTGATCAAGTGCATCCCTGTGATAGATATAGTACTGTTATATTCGTGTGATGAAGTTTGAAAAAATTAACACGCTATTCGTGCTACGCCTTGAATACTTCTTGAATGAAATTTTGACTTTCCAAGTCTTTCTAAATGCCTTGTCTGTATAGGTAATAGCATGGTTTCGAGTGCAATTTTGGAAAAACATACACAAGTGAGTTTCTCAAAGACTATCAAGGTCTTTGCTATTTGAGGTCTTTGAAAAACTCACGAGTTCGTGTTTTTTCAAAATTGCACTCGAAACCATGCTATTACTTATTAATAATATACATGAAAATGTTAGACAAAATGTTCTTCCAGCTACGAAGTTACATACCACTCTTACAAACTGCTTCATTTTGTTCACTAAATACGTCACACGTTTTACTCATAGCATCTAACCTCTTCTGGTCTTCTTGTAGGAACTTTTATGACAATATTAAAGCAAAATTCGCTCTGTATTTCATCGGAATGTTCTTCGACAACTTTATGTTTTGGTCGCCATATTGGTCAACATATTTTCTCGTGAAGGAAAAACCATCCTTCAAAATCCGCATAGGCATTTCATTGGCTTTCCGGTAGTTTCCGGTTGTTTATTAGCCAATCAGAATGCTTAATATTCATTGAAATTTGCACTGTATTTCATTTTTCTGCACTGTATTACATTGAAATTGCACTCCTCTTGACCAATCAGGATGCTGTAATTTTGTCATGTATATTATTAACATGGAAATAGAGTGACTCAGCCCCTTGTAGCAGGACTACCGCATCTAGAAGAGTCCCTTGTAAACTGGGCTTAGACGCAAAATAATCTTAGAACAAGACGCCTGGTCAGGCGTTCACTCGGGCTACTGCAAAATCGCAGTGCTATGCAGTGCTAAGGTCTAAAGTCTATTAAACACATTGGTCACAGACAAAAGTCAAAACGCAATCCAATTCTCCGATAGAAAACACAATTTGCAATAACAAAACACGATTGCCTGTATTTATTAACATATTTTCACACATGTACACAGCGTTCGTATGTCGAGTCTCTTCAGGTATTAAATATCAACACCACTATCAACGGCGTGTGCGATTGTAAATGTATATAATATCAAGATACTTGCCACCGACATTACTGACCAATAACTATGTCTGTGAACACACAGAACACATCCGAGACGAGTGATCAGACATCAGGGAAGCAAAGAAAGAAAGTATTATTTCCACAGCGTTCAATATGTCAAGTCTCTTCGCCTTATTACACAGCTTCATGTTTACCTAGAAAGTGTCACTTGCAAGTTTGAACGGCGTGTGCGATTGTAAGTTTATATAATAATATCAAGATACTTGCCAGCGACATTACTGCCCAATAACTATGTCTGTGAACAAACAAAACACATCCGAGACGAGAAAGCTCACTCAGTCGAAAAGAAAGAAGGCACTGGTCACATGCATATAGTCAGTTAGACACATGCCTCAGTTTCGCAAAGTTTATTGGTCAATATCGCCAGCGGCCGCGCGGAGGACTAATAACGCGTCGCAAAAAAATAAAAATAATAAAAAAAAAAAGAATCGCGAAACCTAGACTCGGCTACCACAGTAGCCCGAGTAATTATAAATTGTTTCAAGTAAAAGTGAAGTCTACAAAATTATATGATAGTTTTGATTTTATTCTGGAATATTTAGACATACAAAACAATTGAGAATTTTTTATATAGATAGAAAAGAAAGTCGTCGTTAAAATTTGATACAATTTGTATTTGTGCAGGACTATTTGGAAATAGTTGTGGTGAACAGTAATGCTTTTGGTAGCAATTCTTTTGGTATGATGCTTTTGGTAACAATGTTTTGATAGCAATGCCATGGTAGCAATGCTTTTGGTGCATGCATGGCAAGGCTTTTAGTAGCAATGCTTTATTTAGTCATTTTAGTAGCCTATAACAATGCGCTTTTGGTAGCAATGTCTTTGGTAGCAATTAATACTTTTGGTATAGCAATGCTTTTGGTAGCAATGTCATGCTTTTGGTAGCAATGCTTTTAGTAGCAATGCTTTTGGTTACAATGTTTTGGTGGCAATGGTTTTGGTAAAACATTGAGACCAAAAACATTGCTACCAAAAGCATTGCCACCAAAAGCATTGCTACCAAAAACATTGCTACCAAAAGCAATTGCTGACAGTACTTGATCAAAATTATAGACCTAATTTGCACTTAGTCCCTTGGTCGAGAAAAAATTCTTCTAAACAATGAAATTTTCATTTATGATTTGCTCGAGATCGGCCCATTTTGACGTCGTGTCCAAACAGATTTGTTTAATTTAAGCTGGTTTACACTAGGAGTCTATGATATAAGATCAAGACCAAAACAAATCAAACGTTTTCCATGTGACTCGAATGGGGCGCCGTTTACATGAATCCAGATTGAAAAGCGAAGTCAATCCGTGTTTACATGGGAATTGGGTTTCTGGATTGAAATCCGCCTGTCGCCTGAAGTCCGTTATTAATATTAGAAAATACGCATGCATTGTATGTTCTAGTCCTCTCTGTCACGTTTTTCATTCTGGAATATCTTATGTCGGAGCTTGATTTCCACAGGAGTTCCACTTCCATTCCTTTGCATTCTTCTTCAATTCTTTCTGGCTTAATACAGTGTGTATAAAAAAAATCGAACCATTAGTTAGCATTCTTTTCAAACAACCTATTGTGGTAGTTTGAAAGCCCTAAAAGCGCTGAGTTATAAATTAATCAGCACATAAGTTAAACAGGAAGAGAAAAGGCTTTTAAATACTTTCGCCATGCACACTTCAAGTTATCTTAATTTCCCAGGTGTATAAGACCGTGTGTTTTTTACGCATCCGTGGCTCAGAAGTGTTTAGGGCTTTCAAACTACTACAATAGCTAGGGTTGTTTGAAAAGAATGCTAAGGGTTCGAATTTTTTTGATACACACTGTACAGTATAACGCTTATATTCGTAGTGAAAACCAGGCTTTTAAGTACGAGAAAATAGTCCCCTGGGGCCTCGTGTATTTATTAAGTATGCACGCACTTAAAATCAGGACAGTTCTGAGTCAATTGTAAGTTGTAAGCATGGTTAAAAATGGTGGAAGAACACTATAGAAGCTAGAAATACGAGGTTCGTGTACGACATGAATTTACCTGTGCTGTTGTCCGCCCACCACTTAGTCGTGTGATTTTGTATCAATCCATGACTATAACAGAACAAGTTCCAGAAGACTTGGTCCCTTTGCTGGTTTGCGTTCTTGAACCTTAAGCAGATACAAGCAAAGCCGAATGCCCCCAAGTCGGGGATATATACGAAAGCCGTGAATATTCTACTCATCCAGGTTAGTTTTTGTCTTCGTTGTTCTTACGAGCTATTTGAAAACGAATTCTGTCATTCGGAGGTGTTTTTAAGGCGGTCTGATATTCGTCTCGACACGTGTACGCGAGGGCATTTATGATTTATTATATAGGGACTTTAAGTTGATGTTTCAAGCTTGTCTTATGACCTTCAAGACGCTCTTATTCTGCTAAAACAATTGTAGTATCTGAGCTGAATTTAACGATTTAACCTGATAATAAAAGAATTAACAACAGCTCACAGCTCTCAACGTGGTCACGTCGTCTTGAAGACGTGAAAATGCTCAGAGTGGCGCCGTTTACACAACGAACACGGTGTTGAAAATACTATAATATAAGAATTAGAATACTTTGTGTGCTATATTTACAGAAAAGCGAAGCCAATTCTGCTTTGTTATATCATTCTGCACTTCTCAAATAGTCGTCGTATAATAAGATTTCCAGATAGATATATATATATATATATATATATATATATATATATATATATATATTTATTTATTTATTTATTCGGTAGACTTGCTGTGCTAAAGCAGAGAACAGCTGATCGAAACCAGAAAACAAAGCCAGAAAACAGCTGATCGAAACCTTCAACAACTTCGGGCTGAAGATCACAGCTACGGCACACCTGAGGCGGGTACACTTCTTAGACGTAACACTTGACTTGACTGACGGCACATACAAAGCGTACAGAAAACCGAACGACGACCCCCTCTACATCAATCGCCTATCTAACCACCCACCCGCTATCGTAAACCAACTATAGGCCTACCTTCATCCATTAACAAACGCATCAACATACTCTCATGTAACAAACAAACATTTGACGCTTCATCCCAACTGTACAACGACGCTTTAAGACAAAGCAACTTTGACGCAACTCTAACCTACGAACAACCCACAAGTGACGAAAACAACAGTGACAGCAACCGAACACAAAAAAGAAACAGACAACGCAACACTATATGGTACAACCCCCCTTACAGCAAGAACGTAAAATCGGACAACGGTTCCTTCAACTGATTGACAAACACTTTCCACCTTCTAACAAACTACACAAAATCTTCAACCGACACAACGTACGAATTAGCTACAGCTGCCTTGACAACATGAACTCATTCATAAACAGACACAACAGGAAAATACTAAACAAACACACGAGACACACAAACACAAACAACACAGACGACACGCGGCAGTGCAACTGCAGAAACCCGACAAATGCCCGACCGAAGGTAAATGCCTGTGGGGCGCCGTTTGTAAAAAAATTATTTAGCGTTTATTTTGTATATTTTAATGTTATTTAGCTCCTCATGGCTTGTCATTTATAAATAACATTTGTTATTTATTAAATAACATTTGCGATTTATTAAATAACATTGCGATTTAATAAATAACATTGCGATTTATTAAATAACATTGCGATTTATTAAATAACATTGCGATTTATTAAATAACATTGCGATTTATTAAATAACATTGCGATTTAATAAATAACATTGCGATTTATTAAATAACATTGCGATTTATTAAATAACATTACGATTTATTAAATAACATTGCGATTTATTAAATAACATTGCGATTTATTAAATAACATTGCGATTTATTAAATAACATTGCGATTTATTAAATAACATTGCGATTTAATAAATAACATTGCGATTTATTAAATAACATTGCGATTTATTAAATAACATTACGATTTATTAAATAACATTGCGATTTATTAAATAACATTGCGATTTATTAAATAACATTGCGATTTATTAAATAACATTGCGATTTATTAAATAACATTGCGATTTAATAAATAACATTGCGATTTATTAAATAACATTACGATTTAATAAATAACATTGCGATTTATTAAATAACATTGCGATTTATTAAATAACATTGCGATTTACTAAATAACATTGCGATTTATTAAATAACATTGCGATTTAATAAATAACATTACGATTTAATAAATAACATTGCGATTCATTAAATCGCACTTGCGATTTATCAAATAACATTGCGATTTATTAAATAACATTGCGATTTAATAAATAACATTACGATTTAATAAATAACATTGCGATTTAATAAATCGCACTTGCGATTTAATGAATCGCACTTGCGATTTAAGCTCAAGCCAATGTCTATATTGACCAGCGGATGTACTTGTTTGGCGGTAATTCAAGTAATATGGCGGACGACTTAGCACACCCGATCCGCACGTTGTACCTAATGAACTACTAGATATTATATACACATTGTATCCAGTAAGTTACTGGAAAATGTTTAATTGTAAGATGCGCCAATTAACGGATTAAAATTCATCCCACAATCTTTGCCAAGAACTGTTGACCATAAATTACCAACACTATTAGGGGGTTGGTCGGGGAGGAGGACCATAACTCCCCCCCCCCCCCGACACTTTTCAGGTTAGGGTTAGATATACTGCCGAAACAGAGAACGTAGGAGTCTAGTGTTTCGAGCGAAGGCCCTTCGTCAGAGAGAAACGAAGGGCCTTCGCTCGAAACGTTAGACTCCTACGTTCTCTGTTTCGGCAGTATATCTAACCTTGCTTCTTTCGTATTCTACTCTGGCTAAAGGCGGATTTCCATGCAGTCCTAGCACGAAGTGACTCGCAGCACGTTGCGATAACCAGTGGCGTAGCCAAGGGGAGCGAGACCGTTCTCATGCATGAAAAGTTTAAATCCGCAGAGAAACTTGTAGGGGGGGGGGGGGGGGGTACAGTTGTTTTAAGCCCAAGTGGGTAGATAGTGATGTGTTATATATATATTGCAGGCACGCATATGCTATAAATTACAATACTAAGTCTAAGGGTCTATACAAAATGACTCCAACCTGTTTTTACATTTACGACTTGTTTATAAATAAATCTAAAGATATTCTGATGCGTATCATTCTATGTTCTGGTTTGATTTTAACAAAATTATGTAATTTAAGGCTTTCAGATTACTCTTAAATACTTGCCTCAAAATGCAGGAAATAGTGTTTCAGAGACCCTACTGAATTTTTTCGAGGTGTTTGGCTATCCTGATGAAGCACTCTTCTGAGTGTTAGTAGCATCAAACACATCAGTGTTTCGAGCGAAAATCGAGGTGAAAGTTCGATTAATTTATGTAATTTCTCCTTCAATATCCATGCAAATTAACCATCGACACAGTAATGATTTCCTTTGTGTAGTTTTCCTCATGAATTACTAGTAAAAGTTCAAATTTCCAACTCTGCCACGAGCGCTAAAACACTGCTCGCAGCGAGCTTGCGAGTTGCTTCGTGCGAGGAACAGGAAATCCGCCTTTATTAACACTGCTTTTCCCACTCCATCCGAGTTTTCTCGCCCTTTCCAAATATATAGGGGCCCACAGAGTTGCCTGCGAAGGAGACTAAAACATCCAAAATTTTAATATTAACTGCAATAGATACAAATTCTTTACACATGCATTTATTCTTTTTATCTTTTAATTATAGTTATCAATTTACTTTGACCGGATATACACTATACACTATAGTATTGTGGACTGACTATTGTAGCTTAGTAAAATTTTAGAAGTAACTATTGCATTTCTCATCCTCTGATTGGTCGAGCTGAACTGCCTATTTCGCGATAGTTACCTTGCGCGAGGTAACTATTACTAGAAATTGTGTCGGAATCATAATTTTGACGGATCGTAATTCATTTTAAAAAGTACATAACAATTTGAAGCTGAACCGAGTTTACAGCCTACCTTATACACTAACCTGATTCACTCACATATAGCCGGTTTATACTTATATGTACAATCCTACAAATCAGTGGATTGCAAGATTACCGGATTTAAAGTGTACATGAAATGAAAATTCAGTTTGTCTAATTTGGAAGAACTCTTGATATTGTAAAGTAATATCTTCTATACAGTTTTTCCATATTTTACTTCATTCTTGAGATATTACTATTTGTTTGATATGTACATGAGCACACTGCATACGTCATGATGTATAATGAGTTGTTGGAAAATTAGGAATATTATTGAAGTTAAGGAACAACGTCACACGAAACTGGGCATGTAGGTGTATTTGTCTCATGACTTTAAACAAACACAGGTTCAAGCGATTTAACAGATTAATATCAATGATATGCACGATTTCTCAGTAACTCATTATACAATGTGACGTATGCAGTGTGCTCATTTACATATCAAACAAATAGTAAGATCTCAAGAATGAAGTAAGATATGGAAAAACTGTAGAAGATGTTACTTTACAATATCAAGAGTTCTTCCAAATTAAACAAACTTAATTTTCATTTCATATACACTTTAAGTAGTACGCACACTAGGGTAAAGCTATACAATCATGGCCAAATCCTGTAGGACACTTGCTTCAACTTGCTTTAAAACGTTAGTGTTCCCCTTCTTCCCTTTTCATTGTTGAAAATGAGGGAATTTCAATAAAAATATAAGGTTTCCTACTCAACATATTTTGTCGAAGTTTGATATATCCCATTGAAAAGGGGGAGAGGGAGCAGCATCGCAGTGATGAGCAAAGATGGTTGGAGGAAAGATGAGTCAGACAAAAGTTGGAAAAACATGGGGTGTCCTGTGCACTTTTGGTCATGATTGTGGACCGTTACTGACTAGGGCTAAGGTTTTTGTTTGGGTTAGGGTTAGGTGACTATATACTGATTACAACGCAATAAACTATTGGACTGTAAAAATGTCATAAGAAATAACGTGTCCCAGTCTCCTCACGGTCATCTGGTTTCGGTGGTTACGTTCTAGTACCCACCTTTCAGCTCAGGCTGAAACGACACCTGCAATATCCCGATTTTTTAGCCCGGCCAGCCGGGCTGGGTCTCTGCGGTCTCAGTAATTCCCCAGTTTGCGATTTCTCCCTAAACGAACTGTCTGTGTGTCAAAAGATACGGAATACTACTGCGAATAAGTTTCCTTATTCTTAGATATCCCTTCTATTCCCCTCGATATCCTCTGTAATTATACTTGGCGTGCATTTTCCCAAATGTTTTTGGGATAATTAAAAACATATTTCTACACATTTATTATTCGAACTATTTGTATCCAATTATCCGCAAGATCACGGTGTAATAACTTCGTACCCAGGCTCTTAATCATCGCTCACATACAGCGAATATGGGGAAATACTGAGATCGCTACCTAAAGGCGAATTTCGACAAGGCGACTTTTTTCGTGCGAAGCGACTTTTCCTTTTGCCTTATGAGCTCTGGACTGGAACTAATTAGAAATCTATTCGATTCAAGAATAGAAAGTGGATTCGCGCTGAAAAAAATCGCCTAGTGAAAAAGATGGCCTGATTCACACTGCGAAATACGCACAAGCACAACAACGTACGCAAGCACAGTTGGCAGTTCATGTTCGCCTCATCCCTTTACCAATCTCATACCAAGAACCTGCGGTGTTTTTGTCCAGCGACAAGGAGGCACCGGCTCTGGCCCGAACCAGAATGTCAAGTCAGAAAAACGTGGCTTTTCGAGAGAACGCACAAGAGGATTTAAGCCAATCACCGCGTGGCTCCTTATCGCTGGACAAAAGGACTGCAGGCTCTGGATACGAGATTGCCTTTGTCTTGAGAAGTACCACCATAGGCGGGTATCCCGCGGCCCGAATATTAAGGCTGGAAATCGAGCCTAGTACCACCACCGATCTCTAAAAGAAGGCTGGATCAAGTTAACTCATTGTTCGCCAGGGTCAGAAAATGAAACTCCCGAAATGTTGATTTGTGATTAGTTACTAATGGCGCTGGTCAAACAATTGTGTAGGTAGATCAATACGAAAGGTTTGGCTGTAAAACGCGAAAAATGAAACAAATTCAGTAGCGACATTTTGCACATGCAGTTGGTCCATTTATAGTAATGGAGAATTCTGGCTTCATTTTCCAAACAATAGTTGTCCGATCCAGTCTTTGAAATCAAAGCACGAGAAGTCCAAAGAGTTCAATTGACTATGAAGTACTTACTGCGCTTGCGTACGCCATCGCGCCTGTGCTTATTTCACAAGTGTGAATCAGGCCTACAGATCGTTTGCAATCACGTGATATAGAACGCCATCTTGGTTGATTTCCGGTTAATTTGAGATCAGTATTGAAGGTGCTGTCCACTCCGTTCTGCGCATGATCCGCATCTTTGTTTATCGGGACCCTCAAACATGACATTCGTAGATAATTACATGAAGTACTCAGCTCAATGTAAACCGTTAGAAGCGACATGGCAGAAAACCAAGCGAAAAACCAAGCGATTCGGTGAGGATTTCTTCTATTTCTTCTGAAAATGTTTTGCTTTGGGTACAAGTAATGAAGAGGAAGCAAGAAAAGCTTACAATCTTCAATAAGGTATCAGTAAATATTTTTATAAACGAAGAAGTAAACATTAGTTTTGTAGAACATGCGCAGAACGGAGTGGACAGCACCTTTAATTTCCACTACAAACATGGTGGTCATCGGTATGTCGACGTGTTTGCCAACCGCAAAATCAACCAAGATGACGGACGTGACGTCATGTGCAAACGATCTATATACAGTAGATTAAGCTCACTGTGGCGTCTCGCCTCGTTCAGGATCCCTGCGTTGTAGGACTGTAAAAAGTTCCAATGGCGGATTCTCGTTCCCTATCAAATCAACGTGATGAAGTCGCAAAACTCTGTAGACAAAAAATATCGCGACCAATGTGCCCAGGAGAAGTCCCGTTAAGACGTCACTCCAATGATGCTTGTAATCAGAGACGCGTGACAGACCACAAAGAATAGCCATGTTGACGAAGACGAACTGCAGAAACGGTTTGAATAATTTCAAATGCTTGCAGAACGTCATTCTGATGTCAATATACAAAACCAAAAACACCATACAATACGCTGCAAATAAAAGAAAGTTATATATTTTCAATACGTAATTAACTTCTCAATAACACCCGAAATTTTTGGATCGACGTGATCATCTTCAGCAGTGGCGGAGCTAGGGTGAGAAAAGTAGAAAAGTGGGGGGAAGAAGAAGGGCGACAAACCGAGCGGGGTTTTCTAAATCTTTAGGGGGTCCGGAAAATTTTGAGATTTAGAGTACCTGAAATGCCATTTCCATTAGTTAGTGTATATATATTTTCCCTTGTTGGCAATGAGCACAGCACGTTAATTTATTCCAACATACACGTACACCTGTCACCTGTATTCTAAAAGCTCACTCACACCTCACACTCAATGAGTGGCCCCTCACATTCAGTAAGTGCAACTCAACATTCAATGAGTCTCCACTCATCCCACTGAGTATGTGACTACACTCACTCTCCAACCATTCAACTGAATAGTGTTTAAAGAGTGATGGTAGTCTCGTACTCAGTGAGGGTAAGTGGAGATTCCTTGAGTGTTGAGTTGCACTTATTGAGTGTGAGAAAGCTTTTAGAATACAGGCGATAGTGACGTAGTACACATAGTTTGACAAGTCGCGTGGGTTGTCCCCCCTCACACATGTTGCTAGTGTACGGTCCGGGTCCGCATACTAGTTCCTAGTCCTCTTTTCTCTAGATAACTCATTTTGATGACGTCACAGAATAGGATAATCGAAAGAAGACTAGCAGAAAAGTCGGAAAATGCATTCTGGTTCCCAAAGACCCTTGGCTGTTAAAACGAGATTGCTCCTGCTCGTGTACAAGATTCTAGCAAACAACTGTGGAGATTCTACACTAGCTACTTTTTAAGAGTAGCAAACGGGTAAGTTTCTTAGTGTTCATACCATAGAAATAATAGACCATCGGTATATTATTTCTATGGTTCATACGTCATTCACTACAAGTTTATTTAAGGCTATTGTATCATCCTCGTTCCCAGGGCCTTTTTGAAATTGGGAGGGTGGGAAAAGGCCCTGGTATCAGCTGGTGGACTCTGCGTTTTCATAGGTTGAGTGATTTTCTTAAACATTCCTCGAGAAACGTAATTATGCATAGTTTTGTGCCAGTAATAATTAAATAGCTTCAACAGGACCGCCAACGAAACCAATGGGTCCGCCATTACAATGAACTTCTCCCAGGGACTGCCATTACTCAGAATTATTTTGCATACTGAACTAAATTGCTAATTTATTACACCCAGTATTTCTGAGTGCTGTGACCAGCTGATGCCAGGGCCTTTTCCCACCCTTCCAACTTCAAAAAAGCCATGGGAACAAGGATGGGTACTGTACGGAGGATGGTACTGAACTATCTAAGTTGTCGTGATTGGACCGCCGAAAGTCCGATTCCGATTGTACTATAACTTCAACAGGTGCTAGGGAGGAGGGACCTGGGGGGAGCTAGATTATAAAAACATTATCGACCAGGCCTCTCATGATTCAGGCCGCTCGATGTTAAAAAAAGAAAGGCCTGGAAACTAGGCTGCTGGATCAGTTTGAACTAACTCGTCAAGCCGCACAATTATAAGATTTGTATAAAGTACGACAGTAGCGGACATGCGAAAAATCAACTTATTTATTGATTTTATCGAAGAATATTCCATAAAAAAAAACCCAGTTACAGAGTACATGCATAATATGCAATTACCTCCAAATGATGAATGACCAGATGGGAAAGACAGCCTTGCTTCTCGTATCACATCTGCATCTCCCGTGCACTCGTAGTCAGTAATGAAATTTTTCCTAAATCCTGAACTGCAATTAAGACTTGAAAAATCTGGTTTACAGACAGCAAGGAAATGTGGACGAAGCCTTCCTACAGTGTACTTGCCAATATCTG
Organism: Corallium rubrum; assembly: GCA_964035015.1. Lineage (NCBI taxonomy): Eukaryota > Metazoa > Cnidaria > Anthozoa > Scleralcyonacea > Coralliidae > Corallium > Corallium rubrum. The sequence goes on from OZ035998.1 coordinate 33,973,040, forward strand.
TCAACACTGTTGTTGAAGCAGCACCAACTACAAATAATGTCAGGACTAATGTAAGCCAACGACACCTGCAGAAAAATCAGACGATATCACGTTTATAAATCACACAGCTTGACAACAAGACGTGTTCCCAGTTCCTACACTTGTAATGTGAAGTTGTCATTAATTAAAGCGCCTATAAAACGAAAATTAAGTTTGTCTTCTTTGAAAGAACACTTAAAATGATAGAGTAACATCTTTTGCAGTTTTTCGTTTCCTTGCTTCGTTCTTGAGATATTTTAGTTTGTTTGTTATGCAAATTAAACATTTTGACGTCGTAGGTGCATAATGAGCTATCCAAGAAGGTTAGATATCTTTTCTATTATCAAACCAAATTAATTTGAATGAAGCATGTAGATGTGTTTCATCCACAACACTAAACATGCAGATCTTCAAGTGATTATTATACTTGATAATAGCAAAGATATATAACTTTTTCGATAACTTATTACGCACGTATGACGTCAAAATGTTTAATTTGCATATCAAACAAATTAAAATATCTCAGCAACGAAATGAAAAACTGCAAAAGATGTTACTCTATAATTTTAAGTCTTCTTTCAAATAAGACAAACGTTTCATAGGCACTTCAAAGGGCATTAACAATTAGCAATAAGAATCAGTAAAGTGTTTCCACGTTAGTAAACTTGTTTTCACCTTGAAGTTGTTAAAGTTTCAGTTGTTCAGTCTTGCTGTATACAAGCTGTCGTAATTTGTTAAACTCAAAAGGCTCCAGATGGGACTCGAACCCACAACCTTCCGAGTGCTACACACGTAAAAATGCCCAAGCTGTTACAGACCTGCATGGAAACAAGTTGTTCCAACAGGTTGTCACCGTCATGTGTTCGCACTGGTTGTCCCAGTTTGTTAACATGTTTGTAACAGGTTGTTGACAATTTGTAACAAATTCTTCACATACCTGTATAAACAAGTTCTTCCAACAGTCTGTTACCTGCTAACAAGGCTGTAGCAGCTTGTTGAATGAACAGTATTGTTACAACCTGTTACTAGCAGCCTTGCTACCAGTCTGTACGTTGCGAACACATCCTGTATTAACAAGCTGTGAGATTTTACGTGTGTAGCCAAACGCTCTATAACTATTGAACCATTAGAACTCAGATGGTAGACAGAGGTTGTTGACAATATTTAATATTTATATCTGCATGGTCCCGCCAAGAGCTCAGTACTACTTACAACAGCTTGTATAGCAAAAAAAATAACTGAAACCTTAAGTTTGTCTAATTTGAAAGATCTCGTGAAATGGTAAAGGTACAACTTTTTCGTATTTTTATTCGTTTACGAGATATTTCAATTTGTTTGATATGGCCTCTGACAACGTCATAATTAATTAGACTCAAACATTTTCAACAAAAAAACATTAAAACTCTAGCTCGTGACACTGAATATTTCATGTTGAGCAACCGTGGAGGTATAAGTAATTTTTTAATGCACAAAAATGCTGCACCCCGCTTATCAAAAACCTTTCAAATTAGTTTCTTTTCAAAAAGTTCTTTCAAATTAAACTAACTTTATATTGTCAATGCCCTTTAATAGCAAGATTGGAGATAATTTTAGGGCTCCTATGATTGGATGAAGCCAAACGTGGGGGCCGCCATGTAGGTAAAAACACGCGAGACGGTATGCGCGGGCTACACGAAGCGTGCTCTCAAATGTTTTCAGATTTCTTGACGTATTTTAACACTTTTTAAGTCTATATAAATAAGTTTTGTGGAAACACCAGGTAAAATATTTCTTTGCTAAGTTTTCGGCCTGTTGACTCAGGCCTTCATCAGAGCAATGACAACAAGTTGTTGGCTCACGTCATTTATAAACTAAGCAACTGATCAATAAAATAAAAAAATAAATAAAATAAAATAAAATAAAATTTAATAAAATTTAATAAAATTAACGTGATACGCCATTGTATTCTTACGTGATTTAATTGATCAGTTGCTTAGTTTATAAATGACGTGAGCCAACAACTTCTTGTCATTGCTCTGATGAAGGCCTGCGTCAACAGGCCAAAAGCTTAGCAAAGAAATATTTTACGTGGTGTTTCCACAAAACTTATTTATATTACTTTACCGCCATGAAAACGTTCAAAGAATTAATTACTTTTTAAGTCTTTTAACAATAAATATTCGTAAAATTTTTTGTCCTTCCTATCATGATCACGCTATGCTACAACTGCGTTATAAAACGGTAGTTACACTGCGTTATAAGACATAGCAGTACGTTTTACGCTTATAAAATGTACTACGACAAGTCGTCAACGCTATAAAACGTCCTGCTACATTGTAAGACGTTGTGCTACGTTGTTAGACATTACGCTTCGCTCAAGAGAGCATCGTCCTTTGCTTTAATAGACCCTTTTACGGTTAGAATTGCATGCTGGGTAATCAGGGCAAACTTGATAATATGAACAGACAAGAAGCAGGCGTTTGGTGAGTCAAAGAAGATACTAAAAACGAGTTTTATCGAAGAAATTTTAACAGTTTATCATCAGTGAATAAAGAGAAAGGTAATTAATAACACAACTCCGGAATGTGGTAACCGAACGATATTAAATTAAATTTTAAAAACGACACAAAATCCTTTAATTACCTTTCTCTTTATCCACTGATGATAAATTGTTGAAATTTCTTCGATAAAACTCGTTTTTAGTATTCTCTTTGACTCATCAAACGCCTGCTTCTTGCCTGTTTACATTATCAAATTTGCCCTGATTACCCAGCATGCAATTCTAACTGTAAAAGGGTCTATTCGTAACCATTAATAGACTTTGACCTTACAATCCATCTTTTCAAATTTAGGGTTAAATTGTGTTTTCCCGTGAATCGGGTCACAAATTAAAATACAAAATCCATTGAAAAATTGTGCCATTAAAAAAACAAATGCGAAAAATGCCATTTAAGAGACTCAAATTTTAAGAATTTTCTGGGGGAGGATGCCCCTGGACCCCCCCCCCCCCCCCCCAAACAAGTTGCCATTCCCTCCCCCCTCCCGCTTTGAAAAAGGCTCTGTAGCCTCTGTGGAAGCATGTACCAAGCAAGACTTTGCTCAACCTTGTACCCAGGCTCTTTGCTCAGCACTCCCAAACTCGATGGAGCAGAGACCCTGGTTCGTTTTGGTCATGTGACTGCCTGACATTTAAATTTTGTAGGGTATGGGTGAAAAGCTGAGATTGTCACTCGCTAAGTTGTCGATTTCATGTTTGAAGCCTTGTTCGAAGTTAACTTGTTTTACTAGTAATGAATCATGATAGTATTCAATTCTTTCTCAGCTGCTCCAGCGAGTTTGGGAGTGCCGAGCAAAGAGCCTGGGTACGAGGTTGGACTTTGCTGAGAAGGGTTTGTCCTACACAGCAAAAAGCATGATCTGGCAGGCAGTAGCCAAAGTAATTTAAGTAGAATAGATAAAACTTGAAAGTTGGATGCCAACTAGAAAGAGTTGAAAGAAGAGGGAAAGAAAAACTTATACCTCTGGTTAAATTGATTTCACTGAAAAGCTCAGAGCTGAATTCTTCATTTGTCATTGAAACCAGGTATTTTTTGTTCCCAATGCATTCAATGTGACATGCTTTCCCTGGTAGAAATCCTAAACTGCTAGATGCTATAGCATCTAGCTGCTGTCAGGATCCTAAATTTAACAGGATCCTAACCAGGATCCTACATGTAAACTTAACAGGAGGATCCTGGCAGGATTCTAAACTTTACAAAAGCAATAAAAGATGTTACCACAAGACATGCTTCCATGATATCTCAATGAGTTTGTGCTAAAAGAACACCAGTGAAGAAGTTTGATCCAATTATTTTTAGTAATATCTAAATATACCGTATTTTCTGGGTGATAACTCGCACAGCGTATAACCCATACAGCAACAAAAATGTCACTTTTGGAAAAATAAATCAGCGTATTACCCACAGCTGCTAATAATAGGTTTGGGGCCACAAAATTTTAAAAAATACAGTACTGGTAGTTGAAAGATGAAAGTAGAATCCTTGGTCTCTGGTCTTCATGATGGCATCATCTTAAGAATTCAACAGATTACCCACATCACCCTATTAGCCACACTAATTATGTTTCCTGAAAATATGGTACGAGTTAAAAAGAGGTGTAATTATGTATTTAAAGCTGGATTTCCACTAGGTGTAAAATATCGCACACTTGACTTTTTTCTTTTGTCTTGTGAGTTTCCATGTGGAACGAAGTAGAAAACTATTCAATTTGTACAATAGAAAAGATGAGTGTGCGACATTTTACACCTAGTGGAAATCCAGCTGAAGAGAACAATTACCAAGAACTGAGGCATTTAGACAAATACAACCTGAGGGGCCTGAAGACTGTGGCCCCAAGAGCTTTATTTGGATAAAAGCTGAGGTTCGAGGTACATGCAATTAATTGATTTATTTAGTAGTTGAGGAAGTTTTGTAAAAAAATCTATCAATTACTATATATTGCCCTGTTGACCAGGGCAATATCTATATTGTATTGAAGATATCCCTAGTAACAAAGAAAACCGACTCAACCGTTAAATAATAATTAATACTCACCAATGGGTTTTGTAAAATGGTTTTGACTCTTCTTTCCTTACTTGATGAAATCGTGGTACCTCTATGACTAAAATACAACCTATGGGGACCAATATTCCTATAACGCCTGCGACTGAACTAGCTACAGTATCGTCCTTGAACGGTTTACTAATGCTTTCATCATCACAGAAGAAGCCACGGCGATAAGGCTTCCCGATCTTACCGAGTAAACTACTAATAACACACAACGAAACCAGACAAACCAAATTAAACATAACAGACGAAATCCTTGCCAAGTTATGAAATGACATCTTGCCTTTTAAACGCAGATTTCGAACATACATATATTTTTATACGTTTACCGGCTACCGGACCTATATAAACCACTTCGTTATTATATAATACGTTTACAAATACGTCACGTCCAACACCTGCATATAAACATGCATTGTTTAAATAATTTAAACAATTTAATAATTTATATTTAAACATAATTGGACTCACAATATTTTTGTTTTCGATACAGGAACCAAGATTTCCTGACGAGAGAAAACCACTGAGAATACCAAGAAAGTTTAAATATCAAGGCTAAACGTTCGAATATTGATCAGAGAAGCCTTTTCGTCGTCTTTACTTACCATTGTGTTTTATAAAACGCTTTTCGCTCTTCTTTTTTCGCTTCACGAAATCGCGGTACTTCTATGATTAATATACAAATGGCTGGCAGCAATATTCCCACAACGCCAGCGATAGAAGAAGGGACAGTTCCAGTTTTGAACGGTTTACTAATGCTTTCATCGTCACAGAAGAAACCACGGTGATAAGGTTTGCCAACTTTACTGAACAAAGCAATGATCAGACACAACGAAACTAAACATATTACATTTAATATGATCGCTGCCACAGAGACATTCCTCATCTCGTAGTTCAAATGCAGAAGTTGCTGTCTTTAACCCCGTGAAGTTAGCTGCCAATTTGCCAGCTGCCAATTCAATGCCAATTAAGATAGCTGCCAATTCGGCTCAGCGATGTTTCGCAATGGCGCTTCCAGGGGGGCGCAGCCGAGCAGCAGTCTGGCTTTGAAGACTAATGTCTCGCAGGTCTTTTAACTCGTTCAATCTAACTTTAACACAAAATAATCATTCATCGTCGTTAATTTAGGACATTTACGTTAGTACAAACTACGTTTCTTCAAGTAAAATTATGTTTTAAGAATGCTAGGCTTTAATAGACTTAATATTACTCACTCCATATTAATAATCTATTAAGATTTAATAACAAACAAGCCGCGCTCTATCTAAATAATTTTCTCCTCGGTAGATAGCGAATCCGAATATACCGTTCGATTCCTTATGCAATTCTGCGTCTAGTGATATTAAATATGTGTTTTCCATTATTTTTCTAAATTTTCTGAACATCTATTTTGTAACGCGCGCTTGCTGACTCACATCAAATGACATATTGATTTGCAACAAAATATTTTGAACACGCTAGACGGAGATTCTGTAAACGGCATTAGATTCATTGTTAAATTCTGCATAGGACAGTCTACGAAACGAATGTTCAACTCTAAACAAAGCAATTTATTATATTTCTTAATATCATAGTCACTTAGCGCGCGCTTTCCGACTCAGATCAAAAGACCCATTGATTTGCCAACAAAACATTTTCTGAACGGAGGACGGAGATTCTGTAAACGCCATTAGATTTCTTGTAAAATTCTGCATAGGACAGTCTACGAAATGAATGTACAACTGTAAACAAAGTAATTTATTTATATTTTTTTAATATGATCGTCACTTAGCGCGCGCATCATGACTCAGATCAAATGACAAATTGATTTGCAAACAAAATATTTTCTGCACGGTAGATGGAGATTCTGTAAACGGCATTAGATTCCTTGTTAAATTCTGCATAGGACAGTCACCGAAACGAATGTTCAACTGTAAACAAAGCAATTTATTTATATTTTTTAATATCATCGTCACTTAGCGCGTGCTTTCCGACTCAGATCAAATGACCCATTGATTTGCCAACCAAACAGTTTCTGCACGGTGGACGGAGATTCTGTAAACGCCATTAGATTTCTTGTAAAATTCTGCATAGGACAGTCTACGAAACGAATGTACATCTGTAAACAAAGTAATTTATTTATATTTTTTTAATATGATCGTCACTTAGCGCGCGCATCATGACTCAGATCAAATGACACATTGATTTGCAAACAAAATATTTTCTGCACCGTAGATGGAGATTCTGTAAACGGCATTAGATTCCTTGTTAAATTCTGCATAGGACAGTCTACGAAACGAATGTTCAACTGTAAACAAAGCAATATATTTATATTTTTTAATATCATCGTCACTTAGCGCGCGCTTTCCGACTCAGATCAAATGACCCATTGATTTGCCAACCAAACATTTTCTGCACGGTGGACGGAGATTCTGTAAACGCCATTAGATTTCCTGTAAAATTCTGCATAGGACAGTCTACGAAACGAATGTACAACTGTAAACAAAGTAATTTATTTATATATTTTTTAATATGATCGTCACTTAGCGCGCGCATCATGACTCAGATCAAATGACAAATTGATTTGCAAACAAAATATTTTCTGCACGGTAGACGGAGATTCTGTAAACGGCATTAGATTCCTTGTTAAATTCTGCATAGGAAAGTCTACGAAACGAATGTTCAACTGTAAACAAAGCAATTTATTTATATTTTTTAATATCATCGTCACTTAGCGCGCGCTTTCCGACTCAGATCAATGACCCATTGATTTGCCAACCAAACATTTTCTGCACGGTGAACGGAGATTCTGTAAACGCCATTAGATTTCTTGTAAAATTCTGCATAGGACAGTCTACGAAACGAATGTACATCTGTAAACAAAGTAATTTATTTATATTTTTTTAATATGATCGTCACTTAGCGCGCGCATCATGACTCAGATCAAATGACACATTGATTTGCAAACAAAATATTTTCTGCACGGTAGATGGAGATTCTGTAAACGGCATTAGATTCCTTGTTAAATTCTGCATAGGACAGTCTACGAAACGAATGTTCAACTCTAAACAAAGCAATATATTTATATTTTTTAATATCATCGTCACTTAGCGCGCGCTTTCCGACTCAGATCAAATGACCCATTGATTTGCCAACCAAACATTTTCTGCACGGTGGACGGAGATTCTGTAAACGCCATTAGATTTTTTGTAAAATTCTGCATAGGACAGTCTACGAAACGAATGTACAACTGTTAACAAAGTAATTTATTTATATTTTTTAAATATAATCGTCACTTAGCGCGCGCATCATGACTCAGATCAAATGACACATTGATTTGCAAACAAAATATTTTCTGCACGGTAGATGGAGATTCTGTAAACGGCATTAGATTCCTTGTTAAATTCTGCATAGGACAGTCTACGAAACGAATGTTCAACTGTAAACAAAGCAATATATTTATATTTTTTAATATCATCGTCACTTAGCGCGCGCTTTCCGACTCAGATCAAATGACCCATTGATTTGCCAACCAAACATTTTCTGCACGGTGGACGGAGATTCTGTAAACGCCATTAGATTTTTTGTAAAATTCTGCATAGGACAGTCTACGAAACGAATGTACAACTGTTAACAAAGTAATTTATTTATATTTTTTAAATATAATCGTCACTTAGCGCGCGCATCATGACTCAGATCAAATGACACATTGATTTGCAAACAAAATATTTTCTGCACGGTAGATGGAGATTCTGTAAACGGCATTAGATTCCTTGTTAAATTCTGCATAGGACAGTCTACGAAACGAATGTTCAACTGTAAACAAAGCAATATATTTATATTTTTTAATATCATCGTCACTTAGCGCGCGCTTTCCGACTCAGATCAAATGACCCATTGATTTGCCAACCAAACATTTTCTGCACGGTGGACGGAGATTCTGTAAACGCCATTAGATTTTTTGTAAAATTCTGCATAGGACAGTCTACGAAACGAATGTACAACTGTTAACAAAGTAATTTATTTATATTTTTTAAATATAATCGTCACTTAGCGCGCGCATCATGACTCAGATCAAATGACACATTGATTTGCAAACAAAATATTTTCTGCACGGTAGATGGAGATTCTGTAAACGGCATTAGATTCCTTGTTAAATTCTGCATAGGACAGTCTACGAAACGAATGTTCAACTCTAAACAAAGCAATATATTTATATTTTTTAATATCATCGTCACTTAGCGCGCGCTTTCCGACTCAGATCAAATGACCCATTGATTTGCCAACCAAACATTTTCTGCACGGTGGACGGAGATTCTGTAAACGCCATTAGATTTTTTGTAAAATTCTGCATAGGACAGTCTACGAAACGAATGTACAACTGTAAACAAAGTAATTTATTTATATTTTTTAAATATGATCGTCACTTAGCGCGCTTGATAACTCAGATCAAATGACACGTTGATTTCCAAACAAAATATTCTCTGCACTGTAGACGGAGAATCTGTAAACGGTCCGATTTTGTAAGTTAATTGGCGTAGTAATATTTCTAAAAAAACGTCTAAGTCGAGAAAATCAAAGTTAAATTTTATGTAAATCAAGAGGCGTTCCTTGTAACTATTATATACGATGTGGAATTAAAGCTCTTGTATTTTGAACCCCAGGCATAATGATAAGAGGATTTTCGCAGCTAAGCAATATTTAATCTCTTTTCTGGCAGTTTCCGCCACTTAGTCTTAAGTTCAGAAAGCTCGATTCGATTAATCAAATTAAATATGAATTGTGAAATTATGTCTTACGAATTCTGACCAATGATCAGAAAATCCTAATGTGTCAAACACATATAAATTTCAGTAACGACCTGTACTAAAGAGTAAGGTAAAGTATTCCTTGGGAGTCTGAAACATTTCGGACATATCTTGCCACATTGAACCGGCGCCAAAAATTACGCAGCCACCTCGCTATAATCACAATAGTTATAACACGTCCTTGTGTAAGGCACGTCACTTCTGCAGTGTGCCAATCGCTTGGTCGAAACCTTCTATACAATGTATAACACATATGACAAATTATTAGAAACATTTTAATGTAAGATTCTGTTGATAGAATTTTTGTCTAGAGATCAGAAATTACTTAGTTGGAAAATCAACTTGTCATTCGACTTATGGGTATGCAGAATTTACAAGGAATCTAATGCCGTTTACAGAATATTCGTCTACTGTGCAGAAAATATTTTGTTCGCAAATCATTGTGTCATTTGATCTGAGTCCTCATGCACGCGCTAAGTGACGATCAAATTTGAAAATATAAATAAATTACTTTCTTTACAGTTGAACATTTTTTTCCTAGACTGTCCTATGCAGAATATTACAAGGAATCTAACGCCTTTTACAGAATCTCCCTCTACCGTGCAGAAAATATTTTGTTTGCAAATCAATGTGTCATTTGATCTGAGTCATCAAGCGCGCGCTAAGTGACGATCATATTAAAAAATATAAATCAATTACTTTCTTCACAGTTGAACATTTGTTTTGTAGACGGTCCCATGTAGAATTTTACAAGGAATCTAATGCCGTTTACAGAATCTCCGTCTACCGTGCAGAAAATATTTTGTTGACAAATAAATGTGTCATTTGATATCAGTCAGCAAGTGCGCGCTAAGTGACGATCAAATTAAAAAATATAAATAAATTACTTTGCTTACAGTTGAACATTCGTTTTCAAGACTGTCCTAAGCAGAATTTTACAAGGAATCTGATACCATTTACAGAATATCCGTCTGCTGTGCAGAAAATATTTTGTTGGCAAATCAAAGTGTCATTTGATATCAGTCAGCAAGTGCGCGGTAAGTAACGATCAAATAAAAAAATATAAATGAATTACTTTGTTTACAGTTGAACATTTGTTTCCTAGACTGTCCTATGCAGAATTGTACAAAGAATCTAATGCCATTTACAGAATCTCCGCCTATCATGAAGAAAATATTTTGTTGGCAAATCAAAGTATCATTTGAGCTGAGTCATCAAGCGCGCGCTAAGTGACCATCATATTAAAAAATATAAATCAATTACTTTCTTCACAGTTGAACATTTGTTTGGTAGACTGTCCCATGTAGAATTTTATAAGGAATCTAATGCCGTTTACAGAATCTCCGTCTACCGTGCAGAAAATATTCTGTTGGGAAATCAATGTGTCATCTGATATCAGTCAGCAAGTGTGCGCTAAGTGACGATTATCTTTAAAAATATGAATAAATAACTTTCTTTACAGTTGAACATTCGTTTCCTAGACTGTCCTATGCAGAATTTTACCAGGCATCTGATGCCATTTACAGAATATCCGTCTACTGTGTAGAAAATATTTTGTTTGCAAATCAATGTGTCATTTGATCTGAGTCATCATGCGCGCGCTAAGTGACGATCATATTAAAAAATATAAATAAATTACTTTGTTTACAGTCGTACATTCGTTTCGTAGACTGTCCAATGCAGAATTTTACAAGGAATCTAATGCTATTTATAGAATCTGCGTGTACCGTGCAGAAAAGATTTTGTTGGCAAATCAATGTGTCATTTGATCTGAGTCATCATGCGCGCGCCAAGTGACGATCATATTAAAAATATATAAATAAATTACTTTGTTTACAGTTGAACATTTGTTTCGTAGACTGTCCTATGCAGAATTTTACAAGGAATCTAATGCCGTTTACAGAATCTCCGTCTACGGTGCAGAAAATATTTTGTTGGCAAATCAATGTGTCACTTGATCTGAGTCATGATGCGCGCGCTAAGTGACAATCAAATTAAAAAATATAAATAAATTACTTTGTTTACAGTTGAACATTCGTTTTCAAGACTGTCCTAAGCAGAATTTTACAAGGAATCTGATACCATTTACAGAATATCCGTCTGCTGTGCAGAAAATATTTTGTTGGCAAATCAAAGTGTCATTTGATATCAGTCAGCAAGTGCGCGGTAAGTGACGATCAAATAAAAAAATATAAATGAATTACTTTGTTTACAGTTGAACATTTGTTTCCTAGACTGTCCTATGCAGAATTGTACAAAGAATCTAATGCCATTTACAGAATCTCCGCCTATCATGAAGAAAATATTTTGTTGGCAAATCAAAGTATCATTTGAGCTGAGTCATCAAGCGCGCGCTAAGTGACCATCATATTAAAAAATATAAATCAATTACTTTCTTCACAGTTGAACATTTGTTTGGTAGACTGTCCCATGTAGAATTTTATAAGGAATCTAATGCCGTTTACAGAATCTCCGTCTACCGTGCAGAAAATATTCTGTTGGGAAATCAATGTGTCATCTGATATCAGTCAGCAAGTGTGCGCTAAGTGACGATTATCTTTAAAAATATGAATAAATAACTTTCTTTACAGTTGAACATTCGTTTCCAAGACTGTCCTATGCAGAATTTTACCAGGCATCTGATGCCATTTACAGAATATCCGTCTACTGTGTAGAAAATATTTTGTTTGCAAATCAATGTGTCATTTGATCTGAGTCATCATGCGCGCGCTAAGTGACGATCATATTAAAAAATATAAATAAATTACTTTGTTTACAGTCGTACATTCGTTTCGTAGACTGTCCAATGCAGAATTTTACAAGGAATCTAATGCTATTTATAGAATCTGCGTGTACCGTGCAGAAAAGATTTTGTTGGCAAATCAATGTGTCATTTGATCTGAGTCATCATGCGCGCGCCAAGTGACGATCATATTAAAAATATATAAATAAATTACTTTGTTTACAGTTGAACATTTGTTTCGTAGACTGTCCTATGCAGAATTTTACAAGGAATCTAATGCCGTTTACAGAATCTCCGTCTACGGTGCAGAAAATATTTTGTTGGCAAATCAATGTGTCACTTGATCTGAGTCATGATGCGCGCGCTAAGTGACGATCATATTAAAAAATATAAATAAATTACTTTGTTTACAGTTGTACATTCGTTTCGTAAACTGTCCTATGCATAATTTTACAAGGAATCTAATGCCGTTTACAGAATCTTCATCTGCCGTGCAGAAAATATTTTGTTGGCAAATCAAAGTGTCATTTGATACCAGTCAGCAAGCAAGCGCTAAGTGACGATCATATTAAAAATATATAAATAAATTACTTTGTTTACAGTTGAACATTTGTTTCGTAGACTGTCCTATGCAGAATTTTACAAGGAATCTAATGCCGTTTACAGAATCTCCGTCTTCGGTGAAGAAAACATTTTGTTGGCAAATCAATGTGTCATTTGATCTGAGTCATGATGCGCGCGCTAAGTGACGATCATTTTAAAAAATATAAATAAATTACTTTGTTTACAGTTGTATATTCGTTTCGTAAACTGTCCTATGCAGAATTTTACAAGGAATCTAATGCCGTTTACAGAATCTCCATCTACCGTGCAGAAAATATTTTGTTTGCAAATCAATGTGTCATTTGATCTGAGTCATCATGCGCGCGCCAAGTGACGATCATATTAAGAATATATAAACAAATTACTTTTTTGCAGTTGAACATTGTTTTTGTAGACTGTCCTAAGCAGAATTTTACAAGGAATCTAATCCCTTTTACAGAATCTCCGTCTTCCGTGCAGAAAATATTTTTTTGGCAAATCAAAATGTCATTTGATATCAGTCAGCAAGCGCGCGCTAAGTGACGATCATATTAAAAATATATAAATAAATTACTTTGTTCACAGTTGAACATTTGTTTCGTAGACTGTCCTATGCAGAATTTAACAAGAAATCTAATGCCGTTTACAGAATCTCCGTCTACGGTGCAGAAAATATTTTGTTGGCAAATCAATGTGTCATTTGATCTGAGTCATGATGCGCGCGCTAAGTGACGATCATTTTAAAAAATATAAATAAATTACTTTGTTTACAGTTGTATATTCGTTTCGTAAACTGTCCTATGCAGAATTTTACAAGGAATCTAATGCCGTTTACAGAATCTCCATCTACCATGCAGAAAATATTTTGTTTGCAAATCAATGTGTCATTTGATCTGAGTCATGATGCGCGCGCTAAGTGACGATCATATTAAAAAAGTATAAATAAATCACTTTGTTTACAGTTGTACATTCGTTTCGTAGACTGTCCTATGCAGAATTTTACAAGGAATCTAATGGCGTTTACAGAATCTCCGTCCACCGTGCAGAAAATGTTTGGTTGGCAAATCAATGGGTCATTGATCTGAGTCGGAAAGCGCGCGCTAAGTGACAATGATATTAAAAAATATAAATAAATTGCTTTGTTTACAGTTGAACATTCGTTTCGTAGACTTTCCTATGCAGAATTTAACAAGGAATCTAATGCCGTTTACAGAATCTCCGTCTAGCGTGTTCAAAATATTTTGTTGGCAAATCAATATGTCATTTGATGTGAGTCAGCAAGCGCGCGTTACAAAATAGATGTTCAGAAAATTTAGAAAAATAATGGAAATCACATATTTAATATCACTAGACGCAGAATTGCATAAGGAATCGAACGGTATATTCGGATTCGCTATCTTGCGAGCAGAAAATTATTTAGATAGATTATTAATATGGAGTGAGTGATATTACGTCTATTAAAGCCTAGCATTCTTAAAACATAATTTTACTTGAAGAAACGTAGTTTGTACTAACGTAAATGTCCTAAATTAACGACGGTGAATGATTATTTTGTGTTAAAGTTAGATTGAACGAGTTAAAAGACCTGCGAAACATTAGTCTTCGAAGCCAGACTGCTGCTCGGCTGCGCCCCCCCTGGAAGCGCCATTGCGAAACATCGCTGAGCCGAATTGGCAGCTATCTTAATTGGCAGTGAATTGGCAGCTGGCGAATTGGCAGCTAACTTCACGGGGTTTCTGTCTTTCTGAGTTCCTGATTTCATTTCGGTCCATATTGCGAAATTTTATGTAAACATGCGTTGTGAAATACTTCATGTCCTCCTTCGTGTCATGGAACCACGTGCTAAAAGGGATTACTCAAAAGGCTCTCTTTAAGCCAGGTGTCCCCCCAGGCTCTTCTGAAATTTGTCCCCCCCCCCCCATCAGGATGATTCCTTACAGGATAATTGATACGCGCGTAATGTGGACAAAACTTTTTAAAAGTAAAAAATATATATTTCTGAATCATAAATTATAACAACTAAATATATATTTAGATAAGAAACTTTTTTGCTTTCTAAAGAGCGTGTTGGCTCGAGGTTAATGAATGACTCCGCGTGAAACGTCACCATTTTCTTGCTTTATTATTAATATATTAAAATAGTGTAGTTTGCCGTTTTTCAAAAAACGGTATATTATATATACGGAAGTATTTATTAAGGAACCGCACAGAATATGGTGATATCGAAACGGCGCGCCATGGAAAAGCCTCGGAAATTTGAGTCCTTTTGAGTTATCCGTTTTAGTCGACCGGTTTGAGGCCTCATCACGCCAAATAGAAGAAGTTGGCAGTTGCTCTTCAAAATATAATTGGACGTTTTGGTCTGTTGTTTTTTTGGATTTTTTTCATCCAAATGAGTGAAAATGTCCTCGGAATTAAGTCTGCATGAATTTGACGGTTCAAATTGCGCGGATCGAGTAATTTCAATAGGAGCAAATGGAGCTATTGCAGGTTAGAAAGTACAAATTTAGGATATTTAATATTTACTGACAGTAAATTAAAATATGTGTTGACTTGATATTTGTCCCAGTTTAATTATGTGATTAGTAATTTAATATAACATAAAATTGTAGTTGCTTAGTGTTGGTGGTGCTTTTACTGGCATATGCAATCAATGAAACTGGTAAAAATTTTATATAAATTAAATATCAATCAATATTATAACAATTTAATAAATTAATGACTTGATTAAATGAGTAATTGATGAAAGAGGTAATTGCACATGTTTATCAATTCATATTGATTATCAATGGCAATCAATGAGGTTAGAACTACAGTATACTCATGTTTGATTGGTATTGATTGGTGCATGCAAATTAGTGCTCAAAACAAAACCAACTCTATAACACACATATACAGTCTGCAGACTGTACAGTAATACCATGATCACGAATTCATTGTTTCTAATTAACAAATAGATTCCATTTTGCCATTGTATGTTCAGTTATAGATGCACAGATGACATCACAATGTGGTAAGAACAAAAAAGTGGCTCACAAGACACTGCAGTTGAGTGAGTCACTGATGTTCTTGCCATGTTGTTACATCTTCTGTGCATCTATAACTGAATGGGCAACAAAAAAATGGAAACCAATTGTTTTATACAATACAAAAATTTAAAAGGTTTTTATTGAAACTCTTGCTGGATTTTGGGGCATGAGGAAAAAAAAAGCAGGTCATGTGTCCATGTGCATCTGTCCTCTAAGAGATCATGGCCAACAACCAATGAAAATACACATAGCAACCAGGGTATTATATAATTGTTATTATAGGAGATTCACAATTTCTAAATTCCTTCAAAGAAAAGAAAGTTTCTGATATTTTTCTTAAGTTGTAAATGATCATTAATGCTGAAATCTATTGTTCTTTATATACATGTATATACAGTATACAGTTAAGAGCTTTTAGGACAGCATCAGCCACAGTTGAAATCCAAATATTACCAGGGTTAAGTCACATTGGCCTGAAAAACAGAGAAAAATCTTCTCGACGTTTCGAGCGAAGGCCCTTTGTCAGGAGAAATTAGATGAAGGGCCTTCGCTCGAAACGTCGAGAAGATTTTTCTCTGTTTTTCAGGCCAACGTGACTTAACCCTGGTAATATTTATATGCAGTATAGTTGTCTATTTGCCTAATTGTCATTAGACATTGTTACAGAGAGCCCAATTTCTCTTCAAAAACAATTTACTAGCCACAATGTGTGGCAAAATTTGATTATAGTTAATTCATTTGGTGGTTTGCAATCAATCCCTTAATTGAGATTTAGAAGACAAAGATATAGTAGCCTGTTGGAGGAAAACGTACTTCAAATACTAGCTAATGAGATTCTTTTGTTAAAGTTCCTCCAACATGGTTGCCATGGCATCAATGGCAAACCAGGAATAGTGTGAATTAAGATTATACAGTAAAAACATGCATATAAGAACATTGTGATTAAGAATCTGTATGCTAAAATTTTGACATTTAAACCCCCATTATACAGTATAAGAATCAAGAGCATAAAAATTAAAACAGGTTCTTATTTAGGAAATCAGGGGAAAATATGAAAAAATAAACTTAAAACTGTTTTTATATGGCAGACTGCAGAGTCTCTTGTAATTTCAGTAACATTTTATTTACTGTACTGTACACAATTAATTACCAGTCTACACTGTAGTTTCTATGTGTACAGTAGACTCTTACCAATAACACTAGCAGCAACCATGGTTATATTACAGGGTCTAAAAATTGATAACAAATTTGTAATTAGTTAATATATAGTGATTCATTGACAGATAGATCAATTTTTATTTATCGGTTGATGAATACCAACTGATGTCAAGTACAGTATATATTATAATTATTATTATTGATTGATTTAAATATTATGTCATGTGTATCAATTGCCTTTCCAATCATTGATTTTCATCAATTGCATAGGCTGGGTACTTTCACAATCACCAAACATTGTTTTTAATTTTCACATGTAGGAGCCATATATGGCAGTGTAGCAGCAGCTTTTATGACACCAGCTCCACAACCAAAACCAAATATCATCCAAGCTTTGGGGCTTGTAAGGACATATACTTTACTTATAGGTAGGCATTGATTATTTTAATTATATAATTCGACATTTGAATGGTAAGAATCTAGATAGATAACATTTGGGTTCTGCATGCAGTCTATACAGTACCTCTGAGTCTATACATAATTCCCCTCAACTCATGCCAAAATTTTGAAGATCTTGAACTTCAAGACAAAAAATGGGTGGTGCCCAGGATCCTGGATGCCAGACAGTACAATGGAACCGCACCATACAACCGCACCATTAATACGTCAACCACCTTGTTATTACGACTGCTTTTTTCTGGCCTGAATACATTCTAAGGGGCTGTTTCAATCTGGATTGAACTCATTCCGCTTCTGAACAAACCCCTTTATCTGTGTTTACATGAATCCAGATGGAGATTAGCTCATTCCAGATTGAGTTCAATCCATTTCTCATTCCAGATTGAAATCTCATTCCAGATTGACATTTTGTTCCGGAATCATGTAAACACGATGTGAGTTTCATTCCAGAATGAAAAACGTGACAGAGAGAACTAGAACAAACAATGCATGTGTGTTTTCTAATATTTACAGATTTCAGGCGACAGGTGGATTTCAATCCAGAAACCCAATTCCTATGTAAACACGGATTGACTTCACTTTTCAATCCAGATTGAAACTCAATCCGGATTCATGTAAACGGCCCCTAAGTAGTGTAATACTCCCCCATTAATACAACCACCCCGTTATTACAACTACATTTTTTTGGCCCAATGGTGGTCAATTATTAACGAGGTTCCACTGCAAGGGCCAAGAGAAATTTTGGGCCCCTTGGCTAAAAAATATTTGTGGGCCCCTACCCCTCTTCATGCTTGTCTTATTTTATCAATATTAAGAGGACCCATGGTAGCTAGTGAATTGAAAAGGGAATAGAGGGCCCCATGATGGTAATAATGCAGTCACAACAGGTCCAATGGTACTTAATAAAGCTGTACAAGAGTGACCGTGACAGTGACAAATCAGTTAGGAACCCAATGCATTATGTAATGCTCATTACTAAAACTTTAGTTGTTGATTATTATAGAACTGAATTTATTGTTCAACAGTTCAGATAATGTATTCTTTTGCTTCATTTCGTTTATAAAATTGGGCCCCTTCGACCGTGGGCCCCTGGTTAATGACCAGGCTGACCCAAAGTACACTATTCTGTCGTCAAGGAGGGCAATCCTCATTTTGCGGTATTCCTAGTGTGAGATATACTTATAAAGTCTCCATTATATAGCTCAATTTCTCCTTTATATTTTGAGATGTTTAAACCATATGCAAAGCGCAACCTCGTCCCCAGGGCTTTTTGCGGAGAGGCAGCTGCAAAGCGCATGTAGCTACTATTCTCAGTTTTCACTCACGTGATTGGTGGCCCTGTTGGAGTGGTGAAACAATAAGAAATAAGAATAGAGTTAAATTCCCATAGGATAAAGATTGTGCACCAACATGGCCGCCGTGACGTCAGATGAAAACCAAGAATTAAAAATATGAAATTTTTTTCATTGCCATCACTTTTGACCGGTTATCAAGTTTCAATAGCATCAATATGTAAACATAATAAACATTTCTAGTTTTGAAGATTTATTACATGACCTTTAACCTGTCTACAGCTTTGACCAAAATGACAAATGACTCCAGCTATGTTCGAAATATTTACATGCATGTACAGTACCCTCCACTTTTGTTCCTGTGCAGGTAATTAATTTTTTGCGCATGCACTTTCCCGCCAGTTATTAATGAATACTTATAAATGAATGCTTATAAATGGCATGTTTTGAAATTATTTCACTGATCCAACTAGAAACTACTTATCTTTTAGTTGTTGTTTAATAATAAGCACTTGGTCTCGGATTGTTGTTGTTTTATAATAGATGATTTAAATCTTTCGCGTCGGCAACATTTTTGTTCCGTCTCGTTTAGCAGGGAAACATTGCCCCATTAGTCGTCAGATTTTTATGCACAATAAAGTGAACTGCATACGTATGGCTACATTCGTAGGATGTAAATTACACGAAGTATCAGAGAAAACTAAGCGATTCGACAAGGATATGTCTTCGGATTTCTTCTATTTTCGCTAAAAAATGTTTTGTTTCGAGTAAGAAAAGCTTACAACTTGAATAAGGCATCAGTATATTTTTTAGCCTGCGGGCATGCAGGCTATATATTTTTTGTAAACAAAGATGTAAACATTAGTACCGTACATGCGCAGAACGGACTTGAGGGCAGTGTGGAAAATATTTAGTGTAAAGTACTTCGTTCAAACGTATTATCATTGGAAAACATGCCGAGGAAACAAACGAAGACTATTATGAAGAGATGGACCGACGACGACGCAGACAAGTCGTTGATGGAGATTGCAGCGGGAAATTCTATTCGTAAAACCGCAGCAAAATACGGAATGTCTGAAGGAATACTGCGCCGTCGTCTTAAAATGAAGAAAGAAGGAAAAAGTTCAACTCGCCCCGGTAGACCAACAACTCTCGACAAAGACGCTGAACAACACTTGGTGAAATGCATTGGAACAATGTGCTCTCTTGGGTCTAGCCCAACGAGAAGCCAGATTAGTGATCTTGTCCAGGAATATGTTCGTAGCCACAATCTGAAAACACGCTTCAAAGATGATCGGCCAGGTAGGGATTGGCTTCGTGCATTCCTCGATAGAAACAATTTATCATTGAAAAAAGCAACACGTGAAAGAGAAACACCAATATTTGGGTCATCAAAAGAACCTGCCAGTGCTAACCCAACTCAATGCACATTCACTTCTATCGAAAGTGACTGTAGTTGTCAAACTTGCAGGACTCTAGGACCAGCTCCACTGCCAATTCCTGGTAAGCTGTGGGTTCCTGTTTGGACTATAGTCGCTATACAAGAATCCAACCCCACCACACCAAACATCGAAAAAAAGCTTTGAGGAACTGGTGAACATTGGGGGGTGCATGTTTATATGGTGGTGAGCCAGCAGGGCAGTCAGTTAGGGGGGCTAGTAGGGGGGTCTGGTGGTACTGAAAAAGTTTGAATGTCTGGAATTAGCTTTTCCCATATTTGCGTGAAATTATTGCAATAACCAACAAGTTACAGCATTTATTTTCAAGGTATCAAAAAAGAAAAATCTGTTGAACACCTTAGTGTGGTCATTAACCTCTGCCATTTTCATCAAATATTGCAGACAGAAAATAGAATTTTGTGTGTTGTAATTATTATTGTTATATACCAAAGACTTTCCTTTGCCAATAATGAAATCCTATTGGTCAAATCATGGTCACGTGTTGTTTAACAAACTCAATGTTTCTTTCTGCCAAGGGAAACATTGCACTGTTTCCCTCTGATGTCAACAACAAAGAAGGAAACAGTGCAATGTTTCCCTCTGACGTCGCTTTAATCATGCGTTGTTCACGTGAATACACGATTGCATCAGATCAAGAACTTTGGACTCTTCGGGCATTTTGAAAACAAGGGCTTGTTTCGAGCTTCTTTGGTACGAAATAGTCCATTTTCTGAAAGAAAGAATTTCTATACATATCTTCAAAGAAGTTCTGAAAACACTTGGAGAAATTTAAAGCTGTTCTTAGTGTTGAGTGTGGTGTATTTGTTTAGTTGAATGACTTGAATTGAAATTACGAAGACAAAAAGTGTTTTAGTAAGTCTTTTCGCCGTTTGCAAGTTTCAAGGCAGTTTTGTATTTTGTATTTTAAAAGTCTTTGGTATATAACAAAACGCTTGTTGACTTTTGCCTCGAGAAACATCGAGTTTTACGGTCCCTCAGGCTTCAATGTCACCCTCGGGCTAAAGCCCTCGGGTGACATTGAAGCCTTCGGGTCCATAAAATTCGATGTTTCCCTCGGCGCCAGTCAACAAGTGTATACTGTTGGCTTCTACACAATATATACTGTACTCTATCCTGTGTTTCTAAAGGAGTTTCATTTCACTATTAAAGCATTAATTACAGACGTGTCTCACGGTGTCTGGCTTAATCTGAACTAAAAAGTTCTTTGCCAATTGTTAAAAATACAATTTTTCTTCCAGATCATTCCCCAACAAATCTGTTAATTTTCCTCGATGAGGGGGCTAGGGTTCCCCAACAGGGGGGCTGTATCCCCCTCTGGTACCACCCCTGCTGGTTTTGTATTTACTGTGAAGCAGGTAGATATATTGTCATTGAGTGTGTAAGTCTGAAAGTTAAGTTAAGAATGCACATTGCCACAAGTTATATCAATGACATTTTAATGCACAGTGCCCCAAAATGACATTTTAATGTGAATAATTTGAAAATATAAGACTACATAAACAAACAAATTTTCCATTTAAATTTAAATTTGCTTGTCACTTATGTAGTTGAGTAGTCAGCAGTAGATACATGCATGTCCTGGTGTGCCTTTTTTACCATGTAATTGTAAACATGATTGATTGGGCTGCTCACCTATCTGGGCTGGCGATAAAAGCTCTGTAGTTAAAGCTATGAGATTTCATGTCTTGCCAGAAGTAATAATTTATGCAATTAGCACAACAAGCAAGCAATCCCAGCTGGGTCAGTTAGTCCTTCTCATGTAAACACAACCGAAAATCATCTTGCTAAAAGCAACCTACATGTAAGTACTTGGGCTGGCTTGCCTCCAAATAAACACCTCCTTACTCTTGGACCAATGAACAAATCAGCAGCAAAAAGACTAAAGAACAAGCAACATTTTGTGTTTATAGACTGTACCATACAATTATGTATAAAGTTTTAGTTAATCTAAGAGTGGATGTAAGATAGTTTATACAAATATTAACTGAACTCTTTCATGTTATAAAACATAAACGTTGTGTTCTCAATATTAAACTAACATATCAATTAAAGCTTTTCTACACCTACCTTTTGTAAGATACCTGTATGGAATGTCCATCTTTTGTGCACCGGACATCAGCTTATCCTGTATATTTGTGCACCAATACTAGGATATAGATTTGTCCATGTGCACCAACAGGCATTTGACTGTTAGTGGTGGCACCAGCATGGAAAGGATGGGGCTGCCAATTTTAGTGCTGCAGGCATGATAACTATGTAGGGTGGAGCCCGTGTAGGGGGGTTTGGGGGCATGCTCCCCCGAAAATTTTTGAAATCTAGATTCTCTGAAATGCCATTTCCTGCATTTTGGGGGAAGAATTTACAGAATTCTGAAGGTCAGTCTGGTCTATTAATTCCCATGTTTGTTTGGTCTTTATTTGTTAGTTTAAGTTGGTTATGTCAAAATAACTAAATTAAAATTAACAATTCAGCTCAAAATAATTAATGAAGTCCATTATTAGGAGCAGAAACAACACAGCTTTTTTACACTATAATAGTTATCATATGTCAGTGGCATTGTCTCAATGTCTCCAGCATTTATAACTTAGCTTGTGCACCGCTGTTTATAACCACTTTTCGCGTGCACCAATAATTGCTATTTTGCATTTTTGTGCACCAGTTTGTGCACCATTTCCCGTTGCTGTGCACCGGACATGTCTGGTGCACAGCCTCTACATTCCATACTGGGTAAGATATGAATGTGAAACATAGACTTCAGTAGAACTAGTATAAACTTTAGAAGAACAGAATAATAAGCTACAATGCTCAAAACAATGGTCAGAACTACGCTGGTCAATAGCCCAGTCATCACAATTTTTGTTACCAGATTGACAAGATTTTGGCCAGTCATTGACCAGCCGTTAATTTGAGCCCTGACCTAATGATATTTGAGCAAAATTTTAATGCGTAATATTTAGCAGCTGATGTGTAAGAGCCACCAGTTTTGAAGGGTAGACCTGAAACGATACTCAACGTCTCAACGACTTTTTCTTCCTATCGGAGAGCGAGTAACTGACAAAATATGTTTCATTGGTATAAAAGAGACATAGACTAGTTATGGAACTTCAACAAGACATGTACCTTCGTCCAGGGGCCTGTAAAAGTATGCTGAAAATGCGTATATACTTACCGCCCCCTTGTTTAAACAGGGATCCTATTAAGTCATTACTGTAATCAAACTTATTAAGTGTCAAAGAACTGAAGTCACTAAGATTAAATAAACTAAATTTAAAAATAAATAAATAAATACAGATTACAAGTGTAAATAAATGTAGAGTGCTATGATACATTTAAAAATGCATTAAGTACTACATAAGATACACTTTTTACACAGCGGTCAAAAGAGAATTTAAATCAACTTTATGAATGTTTTTCTTAAAGGAAAATATGTTGGCAACTCTCTAATATGATTGGGTACAGCAACTCATAGCTTAGGGCCTATGTATCTAACAGAGTGTTTGCCATATGTCACTGAATTATATCTAGGAATAACGAATTCTTTGTTGCATATTTCACATTTGAAATCTGAAATAAGTCTAGGGCAATATAACTAGGGCATAGGTTGTTCTTCACTTTGTACGGTGCATAGATTAGCCGCATTCAGTAACTCATTATAACTGCATGGACGTTTTGTCACAGTAGGTCGCCCGTAGTGCCCTTTCCCGAATAGGTTCAAGTTTCCTACAGTCACTTGGACGGCAAGAATGCCCGACAAGATGACAGTAGGTCAAAATGGGAAGAATAGCATCAGTTCTTTAAATAGTTGCAGTTTAGTGCTTGTAATTATTAAGTTCCTCATCCTCATCAGAACTCCCACACGTTGGCTACTTCTCTTCAAGTATTTCTGATACGTTCATCGAATTTGAGATTTTTGTCTAATGTCACACCAACTATTTCAGGCAGTTTGTAGATGTAACCTCTTCATCTTCAGACAATTATTACAGCACGACCACTCTTATCACCAAGTGTCATAGTTCGATATTTGCTGAAGTAGCCTGAGGAAATTAGAACAGTACCCCCTGGTTATCAATGATGATCAAATTGTGAAGGATTTTGAAGAAATACAAGATTTTGAAACTGGTGCCAATAATAAGAAACCGTAATCAACTTAGTTTTGTATAGTCGAGCTTGATACGGAATATCAGAATGATGTAGAGCCCCTGGTCTTGTTGACATCACCACTTGAGGGCAATAACATTACCGTAATCATTTTAATTACTGCGATTTTCGGTTAAGCTTAGACTCGGAACGTTTTATTGAAAAGTTTGAATATTGAAACATATGTTACCAAGGGCAGGCGGATAAGATGTTTTCAAGGGCAAATTTAAACGTTTGGGTTAATTTCTATTGGTCAAAATGCTCAAACGTTGAAATTTCGCATGGGAACGTGTCAAATTGCGACACCATCAAACTTTTCAGTAAAACTTCCTGTCTCTAAGCTCAACCGAAAATCGCAGTATTTACAAATGAAACACTTTAAATTTTAAACATTTTTAAAACATGTTTTACAACTTTGCCGTATTTTTCTTTGTTTTCAATTCGAGATATTTCAATTTATTTGATATGTAAATGAGATGGTCTCAGACGTGTTGAGCAATGTAGAGCGTTTTCTCACATGGCAAACTCAGTAATATCTCCAACTTTCTTCCACAAAATCACTTGAAACTGTGCACATGCATTAAAACTTCTCATGACAGTGAACATTTCATGTTGAGCAATCATGGAGGTATAAGTGATGTTATAATGCATGAAAATGCTGTACTCTGCTGAACAAACTGAAATATATCGAAAACGAAGAATACAGAAAAGTTATAAAAGGCCTTGCATTACAATTTCACGAGTTTTATTTCAAATTAGACAAAGTTAATTTGCTTTGTTAGTACCATTTGTGATCAACTGTTAGGCGTGAGAGTTAAAACGCGTTTGTTTACCTTTCAAACGTGCAAGTTTAACTGGAAAATTTGACGTTTCAACAATACTCCAATCAATCGCCTGTCTGAAAATGGTGGGTGATAGATCAGACTATTGTTAAAACGTCCAAAATTTTTCAGTTAAACTTGCAGGTTTGAAACGTAAGCAAACGCTTTTGAAGTGTCATGCCTAACGGTTGATAGCAAATGGTAGTAATTCCCTTTGAAAAATTTACAGGTAGTGCTGGAGCTGCATTTGCTGGTTCAACGTGTGCCCTGGCTTCTGTTCGAGGAAAAGATGATTATAAAAATTGGGCTTTTGGTGGAGCTGTTTCTGGCTCCATATTTGGCATACAAGGTCAATACGTAGTTGTTGTTGTTTCATGTTGTTGTTTCATGTTGTTGTTTACTGTTGTAATTGCTTTCTTTTATAATGTAAAAGTACTCTACCTTTCGTATGTTTTGGGCCCGCTGTGATTGAATATAATGCTGCTGCACATTCCCTGATTTGTATTATAATATTATTTTGTACAAAGCAAAGTTAATAAAAAAACAAAAAACAAACAACAAAAACTACATACGGTACAAAAGTAGACTGTTGCGAAGGCAGTGTTTTGGATAGAGCAAAGTGAGAAGGTGGTAATTTTTGTTATCAAACTCACTCACTCGCTCACTCGCTCGCTCGCTCGCTCGCTCGCTCGCTCATTCATTCATTCATTTACTCATTCATTCATTTACTCATTCATTCATTTACTCACTCATTCATTTACTCATTCATTCATTTATTCACTCATTCATTCATTTACTCATTCATTCATTTACTCATTCATTCATTCATTTACTCACTCATTCATTTACTCATTCATTCATTCATTCATTTATTCACTCATTCATTCATTCATTTACTCATTCATTCATTCACTCATTCATTCATTCATTCATTTATTCATTCATTCATTCATTTACTCATTCATTCATTCATTCATTTACTCATAAAATTGTCTAACAATGAATTTTAACTAGTACATTGATTAATGAAATTACTTATTGTATAATTAATTATAATTGCTTTGTATTATTTGATTAATTTCAGCAAGAAGAATTCCTGTTGGACTTGGTTGTGCGGCTGCATTTGCTGCTTTGGGAGCAGTAGTGAAATACACAGAGGTTTACAAAGACCCATTTCCTCGTCGAGAGATGCCTTGATGTTCTTACACTTAAATATTATGAAACATTGACTAATTGTCTTCTAACATGTGGTCAACTTACAATTACATTATTATATTTACGTGAAGCCCCAGTGTATCTTTATTTGAAAGGCTTTAATTTATAACAAAAAGGAAAATAAAATAGTAAACCTTAAGAAATTGCAGATATCAGTAAACACATGTATTACTGACACATTGTTGCTAATCTAATAACTCGGATAGAATCACTGCATGAACAACGCGAGAATAACGCGTGTTTTATCAACCTTGTTGCAAGCTGTCGACTGCAGACTTGTTGCGGCTTGTTCACAGCAAGCTTGCAGCAAATATGTTGACAACAGCATTGCTACGGCTCTGTTACGGCAACTTGCAACAAGCCTGTTGGCAACAGCATTGCTGCAGGTCTGTTACGACAACTTGCAGCAAGCCTGTTGACAACAGCATTGCTGCAGGTCTGTCGCAACAACTTACAACAAGCCTGTTGACAACCTGTTGCAGACTTGTCACGTCAAGCCACAACAAGCTGAGCAAACGCATCCAGGTTCAGACTTGCTGACGACAAGTTGTATCAAGGCCGGCAACAGGCTTGTTACAACTTGTGCGTTTCTGGCCGTGTACACGCGTAAAAACGCACAGCTTGTTTTTGCTTGTTAACAGGCTTGAACATGATTGATGTCGACAGGCTTGAACATGGTTGAGCTGGCCAGCTTGAACATGGTTGTTGACAGGCTTGTTCATGCATGTTGGAGCAATCTGTTCATGGTTTGTCAAAGGAACAGACCTGAACAAGGTTGTTGAAACAGCAAGTTTCATGCATGATAACAGCGTTGTTTTAGCGTGATGAAGTAACACGCTAGAACATGGTTGTTCTGACATGGTTGTTCGGGCATGATATCAATGCTGTTTTTGTCTGTTTAAATCGAGAAATTTTCGCGTTTTTCCCGTGTATTCCACGCGTGAATAAACAAAATGCCGGTACAGAAATTCCCCGGGTGTACCCCATTTGGCGTTTGCTGCCGAAAAAACTGAGAAAAAACTTGGACAGAAGTAACTACGACTAAAAAAACTACGCGACAGAAACATCAGGTAACTGTTTTTATTATTTTTCACACCTATCAACTAAGATTTACAAAAATAATGAGCATTTCACTACTATATGTCTTCTTATTTTTCGACGAATGCGTGCAATCCTACAATTTTTTTACACTTCGTTTTTCTAATTTAGCCACATAATAGTTATACTGCAAAAAGAAAAGAAAAATGGTCATGCATATAATCTTTACTTACAAATCCAGGCTTAAGAAGATGCAAAGTATAAATTATGTAGCCAAAACTAGGAAAGAAGAAAAATATCTTATTAGTTTTCGAATACTTTTTGTCAATATTTACCACACTATATAATGTATAAATATTAAATACAACATTGCTGAGTTAATCTTGCAATCCACATTTGGCAGCCCATATTTCTTAAATTCCTTCTGCATGGCCACACTATATAAATTAGAGAAGACAAATATATATTTTGAGAATTAAACTACATACAACCTATCAACACAGTATAAGTACCCTTAAGCCATTTGGCATTTACTGTCTAATACTGTAATGTATAATTCTTTGTCTAGCTGGATACACCATAAAATAAAGAAAAAAAGAAAGAAAGGCATATTACTATTAGTTTCTAAATCTCAAAAATGCTAGCAAATGTACACCTGTATTTTCTCCTTGTCTGGAGAAAGAGAAATAAAAAAGACATGAATTTCTAAATCTTAAAAATGCTAACCTAATACACACCTGTCAGGTTTTATTGTGGTTATAATCTCTCCTTACAGTACCAGGCCAAGCTACGCAAGGAGAAAAAGAAGGACCTTAATTTCTAAACCTTAAAAATGCTGAGCTGTAAATACACACCTGTTAGATGTCATCATAAATTCATAATTATTTCCCATTGCCAGGCCTGATGCAGTGATGCTACATAATGAAAAAAACACAATATAATAAAAATAAAACAATGTAATAAAAATGACTTTTCAGCTGTCTTATTTATTCAATCCAGGCCCTGGTTTCTTGCCCACAACTCTCATAGTAGATCTTTACTCTTCTTTATTGTTCATGTTGCCATATCACCACTGCATTTGTATACTATGAAAAAACCCAAAAAAACAGGTAAAACATTTTGTAAACTTTTCCTCTTCTGATTAACTGAAAGTTTTCCTTCAGTTTCCTCTAATAAAACCACTGTACTAGAGTTTGATCTTGAATATAATATTTACACAAAATTTAGAAGACACAGTCATTTTAAACATGCATGCATGTGGCATACATTGTCCTGTTATTAAATTATATAAAATAACAAGAAATGTGAAGTAGAATATTTCATACCATTTTAAATATATTTTAAATTTGGCTCACCTCTATACAAGTTTTTGTATAATGGTAATTTATTGGTATGGAAAACAGTTATACCTGTCGAGTGTGCAATGTTCTGGCTAGGTATTGCATGTAGTTATGGCTAGTATACAGTTAGATAAATAATAATATAAATAATCATATACAATGTAAGAAAAACAACTTAAAATAAATTATTTTAATATTAGAGTTTTACGAATATTTTTAATATAATGAAATGTTTAGTCTTGATACTTGCAGAATGGGTCATTCCAGAAAACATCCACACCTCCCCCACGGAGGAAATGTGAAGTTGACCCCGTTCCCCCTTCGGATGTCCTATCCCTCATGTTTCTCCTCTGCTATAACCAAAAATCCCCACCTCTGAAGAGACATTCACTGTCAGTCTCGACCCTGGGGATGGACATATTGATCAATTCCCTACCCCTTGCCTAACCCCTCCTCCCCCCTTTGGGACTAACATTGATAGGTCCATTACATTTTCTGGATTGTGGCTTAATATGCATTTAAAAACAAAAAAATACATGTATAATAAAATATCGGCAAATGTTTCTTTGACATTTAATACTACCCCCTCCCCCATCTCATGCACCCCTCAAGTGTAACAAATATCATAGCCCAGACAATTAGAGAAATGGTAAAAATGAAAATATTTATTGAACTGCAACATCTTCGCAGAGTGATTAAATTATTACAATTACAAAGACTTTATGTACATAAGGTTTTCTTCAATGTTATGGGCTTTTTCAAAGTAGTTGTCTGCGCTTTGATATTTCTAACTAAATTATGTTTTCTGCCTGGAATCTCTGTCTGGATTATAAATAGTTTTGTGCAATACTAATTATATTATTACTATATGTCCGACAAATCCGACAATATTAGAAAACAACAGAATTATTTACGTCCAGAAATTTCATTTCTAACTTAATCTTATTGTACTATCATTCATTTGACTAGTTTACTAGATTTTAAAACTTACCTTAGGGAAAAGGGAAAATACTTTGTTGCTGCTGACGCCATAGCTTTTGTCCAATTGTCCAATTTTGCCTTGTTTCAACACCAGTGTTTTGTCGCATTTTGGAAAAGAAACGAGCTTCACAAGCTTTCAAACTTGTACCGTACATACTGCTGGAACAAACTTTCTGTTATATCTCCAAAGTCCTGGCCCAACCGAGGATATATAAGTTAGTGAGTGATGATTTTTTCGTTTCCATTTTCATCAAGACACTCTGCAGTCTCTGCAGTGAGTCTCTGGGCATGCTGTACACACACTTGTTGCACGTAATTTCCGCCACAAAAACATTCGCAGAAAACTGTCAAAGTTTGAAATAAACATCCAACGTTTTTTATGTTAAGAAGACATGGGTTTTTCGATAATTCAGCAATATAAAATGTTGTTTGTTTTCCCACAACGGTGCCAGGACTGTAAGTTCGTTGCGTGAAAGTGTCGAGAACCCTCGTGTGTTTCTCGCTAAAAACACGAACACTCGTAAACAGGCATGAACAATGTTGTCGAACGAACAACGCTGTTCATGCCTGTTTGAACAGCACAAAACTATCATGATGAATCAACAGTGTTGTTCATGCATGATACAACATGTTGTTCGGGCATGATGAATCAACAGGATTGAACAGGCATGTTACAACAACCTTGAACTTGGTTGTTGTATCAAGCTAAGTTTTGGTTGTTGTAACATGCTGAACAAGCCTTGTCGATTCTCCAAGCTGTAACAACATGTTGAAACATGCATGAACAATGCTGTTATTTCACCAATCATGTTCTAGCCTGTTAACAGTGCTGTTCATGGGTTGTTGAGCCAACAACCCTGTTATAGCCTGTGAGATTTTTACGTGTGTAGTACACGCGTAAAAACGCACAAGTTGTAACAAGTCTGCAGCAGACTTGTTACAAGATTGTTCCAACAAGCCGATATCAAGTTGTGTTCGCACTGCTTGTTCCCAGTTGTTGTGACAAGCCGATAACAAGCTGTTGGCAGCCTTGTAACAAGCTTGTTGGAACAAGGTCGTAACAACGTTGTTGACAACAAGCTTGTAACAAGCTTGTTGAATCAAGCCGTAACAAGCCTGTGTGAACATCGCCTAACAAGTCTGTGTCAACAAGGTTGAAACAAGCTTGTTGAATTTGAGCCGTAACAAGCTGTTTCAACAATGTTGTCACAAACGCGTTTTATTATTTTCCCGCTTGCTTTTGTCCAGCGTGGCCGCAGATTTAATACAAAACTTTCACAACAAAGAATACAATGCAAAAATTTATTTAATGTATTTTAAAAGGGCCGCACAGACGACCAAGTTTTCCTTGGTTAGTTTTTCCTTGACAAGTTTTATTTGTTCGTGTGTACGACACAAATTGACAAGTTTTTCCTTGACAAGAAGCCTTGTTCAAAAGCTGGTCATGCCAGCTTTTGAACAAGGAAAATTGTTCGTGTGTATAGTCAAGAAAAACTTGGTCGTCTGTGCGGCGCTATAACAAAGATATTCACAAAAAGGAAAGCTAAAACATTTTCATCAAATAATATTACTTCAAAATACGTTTGAATTTAGCCTTGAGATAAGTAATTTTATACAGATGGCATGCATGGGTTTGCCAGGGGCAGATATTGCTTAAATATAATAGTAAAAAACAACGAGCTATCCTATGCAAAATCCATTCATAAAGGAATATTCCTAAAGTTTATTTTCATGTTCTTCAGACAAACTGTCACCACCAATCTTCATTCTGTGTAGCATGTTTGTCATCTCCAGGTTTAATTTTAGTCAGAAAACATCTACAAACATATAAAGATTCGTTATGAAATCTTATAAACAGTACATTATGTAAATCATACAAACAAACACAAGTCAAATCGTTTAAAACATTCTTCAGACTATAAAAACGGTGACAGGGAGTTTAAAAAAATACCAATCGACGCATCGTCGTTGTGGGAAAGTGAACTTCACGCCAGATGATTTTACCCGTCGGGTTTCGGGCTGGCAATACATTAAAGAGTTTATAACATTATTGTCAGTGTTTTTATATTAAATTTAAGGCCACGACTTATAAATAACTCAACTTTCCACTTCTATAATACATTTTTATCATGCATGTTCATTTTAATAGCTAAACAACAAAACGAAACATACATGCATGGCGGCTTTAAAAATCATTGATATAAAATTTACGAACCAAAACATACAGAATTGCGTTTAAATTAATGCCTTTATATGTGCTATAGAGACACGTTTGCCGTTTGATAAAATTCTCAGCTGGATTTTATCATTAAGATCCGATGTTAAACGCATGATCTCGGAGGCTCGGGATAACTTCTTCGCTTCGCTTGCTACTGATTTGATAAAGAATCCAAAACGCTTCTGGTCAGTATTTAAACTCTCGTCGAAAAAAGCAACCTTACCAAAGTCCATCTCTTTGGCAAACACCACCGATGACCCTAACAGAATTGTCGCTTCTGACCCAAAAAATATTGCTGAACTCTTTAACCACTATTTTATCTCAGTCTTTCACACCAAAACAACCTTATCAATAACTTTGCCTCAGAATCTTTCCTCCAACCAAAATACGTTATCCAACATCGATCTAACAACCGAAGAAGTTTTTGCCGCTCTTAAATTATTAGATGAGCATAAAGCGACGGGACCTGATGGTATACCAAACAGAATCCTGAAGGAAACTGCTGCACAGATAGCTCCCTCACTTTGTTTACTATTTAACTTATCTTTACAATCCGGTACCTTTCCTGAAGAATGGAAAATTGGAAACATTGTTCCTGTTTTCAAGAAAGGGAACAAAGAATTTTCGGAGAACTACAGGCCAATTTCTCTTCTTTCAAACGTGTCTAAATTGCTCGAACGTTGCGTTTTGGCAAAAATTAGAGACCACCTGCTTCATTTTTTGAATCCAAATCAACATGGTTTTATTCCGGGAAAGTCTTGTACCACACAGCTAGTCCAAGTACTGGAATATATTGGTCAGCAACTTGATAACGGCAAGCAAACTGATGTTGTCTACTTAGACATGAGTAAAGCTTTTGACAGGGTGTCCCACAGTCAGATACTGGAGAAGTTGCGAGAAATTAACATCGGCGGTAGTCTCCACTCATGGTTTGGATCGTATCTACTGGGACGTAAACAACGTGTCACCATACCTGGAGCAACCTCATCTTCACTGCCTGTAACTTCAGGTGTACCACAGGGATCGATCCTCGGACCAATTCTTTTCTTATTGTACGTGAATGACTTGCCAGACTCCGTTGTATCGTCAAGCGTTGCCTGTTTTGCTGACGATACAAAGCTCTTTAAAAAGATTGAATCTCATGTTGAGGCTGATCTTCTCCAAGCTGACTTGAATAGTTTAGATGCATGGTCAACGCGTTCTGGTCTTCGCTTCAATGAGGTCAAGACAAAACATCAAAGTATCACCCGTAAAAAGGCGCCTGTTAAGAGTGTATACTACTTAAAAGGCAAACCAATCGAACAAATCGAAGCAGAACGAGACCTAGGTGTGTGGGTTTCTAACGACTTGACATGGTCAAAACAAGTGGCGGCCCAGTGTACCAAAGCAAACAAGATGCTAGGAATGGTACGTCGTTCAATTACAGATATCAAAGACCTTGGCGTTCGTCGAACCCTCTATTTATCCATCGTTCGACCTCACTTTGGCTACGCAACCCAAGTATGGTCTCCACAATCGGTGGAATTAATCAAGCGTATCGAAAGAGTCCAACGTCGAGCAACCAAAGTCATTCTTAATCTTCCATTTCGTTCTTCTACAACTTACAAACAACGCTTGCAATCACTATACCTAATTCCTCTCTCATACTGGCATGAATATCTTGATTTGATTTTCTTCTTCAAAGCTGTTAACGGTCTAGCAATCATTGATCCTCAACTCCTACCTGTTCCATACCAACCAAAACGAATAACCAGATTATACTCATCTCCCGAACTTGTTCAATTCCGGCCACCAAAATGTAAAACTCTCACTTTTCAACGCTCATTTTTTTCAAGAATGTGCAGAACGTGGAATGTCCTGCCAAATGAGTTAAGATTAAATGGAATACCACTCAACAACTTTAAAAATCAAATTATATTTTATTACATTCTCGCGCTGGACTCTGCATACGACCCAGATGAACCTCGGTCATGGAGAACAGTTTGTCTCAAGTGTAACTCCGCCCGGAGCTTGCTTGGTGACCTTTGCTGTTGTACTTGACAGCTTTTACTATGCGGATTTTCATCGTTCTTTTATTTATTTTTCTTTTGATCTGAAGTGAACTTTTTTTGAGTTTTTTTTTGTGTTTCCTCTTATTAATCTATTTATGTACGGGACCGCAGTAATTGGCACACGCTGTTGCGGCTATCCTTGCCACTTCTCTTAAAGTTTAGTTTGTATATGTGCATGTTCGTCTGTCGTTTGATTATGTATATATTTATTTGTGTGAAGGTATAAATATTCTTCATACACTGTTGGCAAAAACATAATAAATAAAACAAGGTCAATCTTGAAAATGTTAAGTTGTTTACGTCAATAAATACAAAATGGTTTGTTTTTGAAGCGGTGCAATAAACTCGCAGTTCGTGTTTAATTATAGCCCTAATAATAAAACAATTTAACAGGCGAGATCTATAAAACCAACTCTGCTAAAAAGCATGCCAGGTTTGAAACAAGGAAATAACAAAACACCAACGAAAACTGTCTTTTTGAAAACTAACCTCTTTGATAACGTTGACAAGGATCTTGGTGTATAATATTCTGTCTTTCCGGTTTGCTGTCGATGAACGTCCACTGAGCAAAGTCTTGTTGTTTTCCCATTTCAATTGTGCTTGATATTTGCAACCACTGAAAAATTATCTCCAAACAGAAATCCAAACCGAGAATGAGTTTTTAGCGCTTCAAAAGACCGTGATTTCTCTGCCAAATTTTGACGACAACTTCGTGTAAACAACATCGCCAGCAAAAAGCCGTTAATGAGCTAATGTCTTGTTCAAATTTTCTCTTCATAATCCATCCACGCCATCCATGATTTAATCGACTGGTTCAAACCGGTTTTCACATGCTATTTTTAAGTTGTTGCGAAGGCTGAATCTTCCTTGTTGTGACAAGTCTGCCACAAGTTGTCACAGCGATCTTGTTCCAGACTTGTTAAAACAATCTGTAACGAGCTTGTTGGAACAGCTTGTGACAAGCTTGATGACTTCAACAGACTTGTTACAAGTTGTTCCAACAAGTCTGATATGGCTTGTTGACAACAAGCCTGATCCTGGCTGTTCCAACAACTTGTTACCGCTCTGCAGCTCAACAACTTGCTACAAGGTTGTTGTCAACAAGCTTGCTACAGCGTGATAAGCCAACAGCATTGTTACAACCACAGGGAGCCCATCTTGGCAGCACTTGGGGACTGTGGCAGGGGATTTAAAAAAATACGCAACTTGTTCCCAGGCTTGTTACAAGCTTGTTCCGCCAACATCTTGTTGACAAGCTGTGAGATTTTTACGTGTGTAGAAGTGGAGCACCACAGACATAGCTAGTCACTGGACATCTTAAAAGCATTTCTGTAATCAAGGTCTTGAAATAGCCTGTGTACAGCCTGAATATACCCTGTATGTTTACCCTGTAATTCAGTCTGTGAAAACTCGCATGGTTAGGTTGTAGACCTCCGCTGAGCTTCTCAGATCTGAGAAGTAGGTTTTGATTGTCCAAATTACAACCCCTGTCTTTAGTCGAGGAGGAGAAGCGAGAAAATGTCAACCACGTAGCACCCCCGCTACACAATAGACTCCAGATTGCAGTAGGCTGATACCCATAGAACATTGATTGCTAGGTCAGTCGTACTCGCAAATTGTGAGGTCAGTGGCCTGCTACATTGACCACTTTCATAGGCCACCGCTTTAAATATTCTTTTATGTGCATCTATATTATCCTTTCTGGCCTCGTTATGAAGCAAAGATTCTTTTGAATTGCAGACACACAAACAAGGCTAGAAAGGCTTATTAAGATGCACATAAAAGAATATTCAAATTAATCGCCATTATGAAAGTGGTCTATAGAGGGGGTGGGTGGTCCTTACATTGAAAGACTTAAAGTGCACATGAAGCGAAAATTAAGTTTGTCTTAATTGAAAGAACACTTAAAATGATAGAGTAAAATATTTTGCAGTTTTTCGTTTCCTTGCTTCGTTGTTGTGATATTCAATTTGTTTGAAATGTA
The DNA here is from genome assembly GCA_964035015.1 of Corallium rubrum. Lineage (NCBI taxonomy): Eukaryota > Metazoa > Cnidaria > Anthozoa > Scleralcyonacea > Coralliidae > Corallium > Corallium rubrum. Next base: position 34,008,936 of record OZ035998.1, read on the forward strand.
AATTGAACAACTTGACCTCACATGCGAAGGAAGTATGTGCGTGTGTTTCTCTCACAACGCCAAACGGGTCCTACTAAACACCGTCCGCGTACGTCCGCGAACGTCCGCGAACGTCCAGCGTTCTAATTTAACGGATTAATGGTTTTAATCAGTATAATTTTAATATAAAGAAAGCAAAAAGGTGATAACAGCAGCTAAAAAAGAAAAAACAAAACATCGGCTTTGGATTGAACCTACACTTTTTAATATTGTTACGGCATTTCACAAGAAATTGTTTTTGTAAATCGATACAGTCTATATAACAATTTTATATATTATTCACGAAATTATACACCTTCTGCAATACCTTACAGTATGTACAAAAATTCTTGCTCACTTAAAATGTTTTTATATTTATCTTTATTACATATATATATTTGGCTTATATATTTAATAGTTTTCTAATGGTTCAACCTTATACTAATAAATAGAATCACTACATTTTTATAAATTGTGGCAATTGAAAACTATATTGCATGATTCGTGGAAAGCGTGTTGGCATTGATTAGGGACCTTAAGATCTACGACGGCAACTTTGAGGACGACGCCCTTCAAACAAAGCCATTCTTCTTTCACAACAAAGATAATGAATAACTTTTAGTCCCAAGAGTAATCTGAACACCGTCCTCGCTCTGTATATACAACGCCACTCAGAGCATTTTCACGTCTTCAGGACGACGTTGACTCGTGGGGTGATGAGAACTGTTGTTTGAGATTGCTTTAACATAGACACTGCAACGGTTTTAACACTTTGAAAATTATAAAACAAGCTTCAAGTATTGAATACAGTAGTCAGTTAACCGTGACTTCTTTTTAATGCTAAAATTTGAATTGCTTTTTAACCGCCGTCGTCGTCCTAGCATCTTAAGGTCCCCAATGACAGAGGCGGGCAACTCGGCCCGCTTACCAATTCGTCCCACGGTTTTTTTTCAACTCGGCCCAAGTTCAGATTAATTTACTTCATGGATTTTTACTTACCAACCTAATCGAACGCAACCCATATTTCGCCACGCTACCTACCTATACGCAAGAAGTTATTAAAATCGATAAAGCTCAGGACCAAATGACGAAAAACAAATACCTAAAAGAAATTTACTACGCAAACCATTTCAACAATTTCGATTCAAAAAAGTTGGACGAGTAATTACAACTTGAACGATAAACTAAAATACAATTAAAAATTCTCAACTCCTGAAAATTCTCGCACGCTTTTGGCCGATTCTTGACCTGAAAAAAATCGAAAATGCTTTTGGACGTGCCTTAGTACCACGTGGGCATGGCGTATCAATAGCGCCGGCCACACTCATTAAATCGATGGTATTTCAGTGGTTTCTGGAGAGTGTAAATAGATGAAAACACTAGTTTTGATTTTCAAAGTCTAAGAAAAGAGTCATCGCAAGTCGAAAAAAAGAATTTAACACCCAACAAGTTGTCATGAAAGTCATTCATTTTAAAAGAAATTTTTGTCCGGGCTCGGGGTTTTTTACATGTACGCGTGGGTCTTTTGTCAAGGGCCATCTAGTGTGTTAGAATGTCTTAACAATAAAAATTTGAAAGGTAATTTTTCTTGCGTGTGTGTTAGTATCAACCAACTATAGTGGTCTATTACAAATCTGGCTTTCTGATTGGCTGAACTACTAGTGGTCTATTGGTGATAGACTATTAGTTACATGCCTGTTGTTTTATATCAAAAGGGGGGGGAGCCTGGCTCCCCCTGGCTACGTCCCTGATCTCGTTAGGAAACGAAAAACTGCAAAAGATGTCACTCTATCATTTTAAGTGTTCTTTCAAATAAGACAAACTTAATTTTCGTTTCATGCATGTGCACTATAAGTCTGTCTAACTAAACTGACCCCACAATTTGTGAGTACGACTGACCTAGCAATGTTCTATGGGTATCAGCCTATTATAATCTGGAGTCAAAACTATTGTGTAGTGGGGGTGCTACGTGGTCGACGTTTTCTCGCTTCTCCTCCTCGACTACTTATTCCAGACACAATTGGCGAGATCAAATAATTCAATAAAATAAACTATGAATCGTATGAGTATTAAACCACTCATCTACTTTTCAGATCTGAGAAGCTCCGCCGGGGGTCGACAAGGTATCGTACGAGTTTTCAAACTGAATTACAGGTGTATATTCAGGCTGTACACAGGCTACCTTGAAAGAGCAATCACTCTTAAATTTACCAACATTTGTGCATCTGGGCAATTCCATGCTAATGGTGACATTCAATCATTATCATAAAAAAACTAAAGTTGTCAGGAACTTTAAAATAACAAGTTATTTTGATAGCATACATATTCAGGGCCAACAGGAAAGTCAATTTGGATCGAATACTGCTATTGATTGCTTCAGCGCTCTGTTCAATCACTTATTATCTCAGTTGCCAATATTTTAAGCCTCCAGAGAGAAATAATCACCTACTATTTTCTCCTATATGTTCATTCAATTGTTTTTACCAGTTGGTGTGAAATATCTGCCCAAGTCAAACTGTTTAATAAAGATAATTGTAATCTTAAATTGTAATCACTACAGGCATTGATTTTTATGTCTGAGAGGCAATTAGACAACATTTATAAAATTGTGAATAAAATAAATCGAAATTCAATGCAGTCATTTAAATAACCCTCACAAACACAAAGCATGTCCCAAAGGTATAATTACTTCAATCAATAGTAAAACTCGAAAACAACTTCACTGAACCATACAAAAACAAACACCTAAACTTATCTCAGCATACTTCTCTGAGTTTTCCTCGGCGATCATAATATTACAAACTGATAACATGACTTGTCGGGAAATTAGCGATTAAATTGCCCTTCGCCTCGGGAAGATTTGTAAAAGTCCTTGGGCTTCGCCCTCGGCGGCGGGCAATTTAATCGCTAATTTCCCTCAAGTCATGTTATTACTTATAATTGTACAGTTAAATATTCCATCCTCATCATTATTCAAAATCTTCAAGTGGTTCTTCAAAATTCAAATAGTTCTTCTGACTCCGTGCCTCGTGGTGAACGTTCACTGACTACCGGCTGAATAGCCTGTGCACAGCCTGAAATACCCCTGTGGAGAAGACAAGAATTATGAACCCCACGGTGTTTTCTTTGCTTTTTTATGCCTTGGCTTCTTTCGTGACTGGGTCAATTGGTCTGATGTTTGGCTTTATTTTATATTTGCATTATATTCACAAGATCAATGACCATTTGCCAGGACCACCTCGTTCGAGTTTCATCTTCGGTCATCTATCCGAAATCTCGCAATGCCGAGAAGCTGGGGGCACGATAATGCAATATCTACTGGACAAACGAATCCAGTACGGCCCGATTTACGTGGTTTTCTTTCTCTACCGAGCGTATGTAATCATTGGAGATCCAGTTTACGTAAGGGATGTATTTATTGACTTCCAGAATCATATTCGCAAAGACGAAGATTTCTATCACAAAGTTGGGTTTGTTTTTGGTGAGAGAGGTGGTGGTTATGGTCTTCTCATCAATACTGACGAAGAATCGTGGCATAAAAGACGTCAAATTATGAAACCGGCATTTCACAGGAAGTGTTTGAAGAACTTCATGGTTGATTTCAACCAAGTGTGTGATAGATTTTTGAAAAGGATGAACAGTCTTGTTGAGAGTGAAGAAGAAACGAGAATGTTAGAAGAATTTGCAAGAGTGACCTTGGACGTTATCAGTCAAGTTTTATTTAATGTCGACGTTGGAGCAGTTGAACACCCAGATTCTCATTTCCCAACAGCGATTACATCTTATCTAAGAGGGGTGCAAAGTAATATAAACATTCCCCTCTCTCCTACACTCCTGGCCATATTTCAGTTTCCACTCTTCCAAACTGCCAGACAAAGGGAGCAGATAAATTCAACAAAGTTTCTTAGGAAATTTGCCTTTGAATGTATCACCAATCGTATTAGAGACATAGAGGCTGGCAAGGATGTCCCTAATGACCTGTTAACTATTTTGGTGAATGACAAAACATTAACAATGGATGACATTATGGACGAGTTTATCACTGTCTTTGTTGCTGGGCAAGAAACGACTGCTAATTCATTGGCATTTACCTTATATGAAATACTCAAGAACCCAGATGTAGAGGCCAAGATTTTGAAGGAAATTGAAGATGTTCTTGGAGAAAAGGATCATGTTGATTTCCAAGACGTTACAAAGTTAAAATATATCGGTCAGGTCATGCAGGAGTCTCTGAGAAAGCATCCAGTGGCTGGAGGTCCATCACGAAAATTGGCCAAGGAGATTACTGTTGGTGGTTATAAAATTCCAAAGGGAACTCTAATAGCAACAATGAATTATATCTTTAGTTACAATCCTGATATCTGGAGAAATCCTGAAGTTTTTTATCCAGAGAGATTTAATTCACCTGAAAACATCTCTAACTTTAGCATGCTTTATTTTCCCTTCTCAGTTGGTCGTCATAACTGTATTGGTCAAACGGTTGCAAAGTTTCAGTCCAAGGTGATACTTGCTCGGGTTCTTCGACAATTTAAGTTTAAACTCCTTCCTGGACAGACTGCCAAAATGGTTGAAAGATTAACCGTTGCTCCTCGAGATGGTGTGATGTGTGAAGTCACGAAGCGTTGAATACGGATTGTTGTTCAAAATTCTACACTGCATGGTCAGTAGGTCTATGAATTGACAGAATCGTCAACACTGAAATGTTTCATGTAATTTGAGTGTTTCATCAGGGGTTTCAAACACAAGGACGTGAGGCTTCTGCATGTATACATGAGGGCTTAACTTTATTCATATATATATATACTGATATACATTAGCCTAGACGTTGTTTGCCTCTAAACATGAAATGCCAAAGCTTTGTGAAAGCTTTAAGTCTTCACAAAACTTTGGCTTTATCATTTATCAGTGTCATTTATTCCTTGTTTGGACGTCTCCCACTTTCAAGTTTATGTGCGACAATTGTAAGAGTTCGTATCAAGCCATGTTTGAAGGATATCAACAATCCTTGGCTGGATAATGCTATTTATCACTTTATGTTCCTGGAAAAGCGGGATTTGGTAATACTATTAATTTACTCCTGTTCATAATAATGTGTACTCCGAGTGACGAACCATACCGGTGTCCCAGTTAATTTGGACTAGAGTTGATGAGAGTTTACTAGAAAATAGTTGAAGTGTTAAAATAAATTAATCACTAAACTAGATCGGCATTGATCCGTTGTTTTTCTCCAAAATGTAACATGTGTCACCATGAAATTGTCCATCTGCACTTAAAGGACTTTAAATTTCTTCAAGATGATTTTTTCAGGTGATTAAATTAAAAAAAAGAAAAAGTTATTATATTTCTGGAAATTGCTTTGTTTGGAATATGCTATTTTTAAGTTTTTGAGACTTAAAAACTTAAATTTTTCAAATTTTGGTCTTAAATGTGTTTTGTTAGCTTTCCAAAAATCATGTAGGGGACATCTAAAATGTAGACTGTGTCAAAAATTACATTTTTTCGCATTTTCAGATCACATTGAAGCAAATTTTAGCTACACCTTCACTTTCTGTAGAAAAACCAATATTGCCAGCTTCTCTTCTTTTCCAGCCAATACATTGAGGGGGAATTGATATACAGTAATACCCTCCCTCATAAAATGTGGAGGAGACGTGTCTTCGCTTGTCTCCCACCCAGGATGCGATTGTGCATGGGCATCGATGATTGTGCTCACTTACAAATATATGTACAGAATTTGAAATTTGCGGTACCCCGATACCCACCTAATCTACGGGATATAGCATACCATGAAAATTTCGGTCATAGGATAAGGAGTAACATCTTACATTAATGTAGGGTAACCGACGTCTTATAATGTACATTAGCGCAACGTCTTTCAATGTATTGTAGTACACCATCTACGACGTCTTACAATGTAGCATAATTATAACGTCCTGCAATGTAGTCTAACGTTTTACAATGTTGTACATCATCTTACAATGTAGCGTACTAGCGTATAACGTCTTACAATGTAGCATAACGTCACAGAATAGTAAGACACCCAGAAGTCCGACTCGAGTGAAAACTTGTCCGCATTTCTTCAATGCGCATGCGCGATATTTTACGCCATCCGACGCCATCCTACGCGATGCTTACTTTGTGTTTCGCGCACGAATATTTTATTCTCTGACCCTGACCCTGAAAACACCCTAATCCTCAAACCTAATCCTAATCCCAATTCTAATTCTACCCCAACCCCAACCCCAACCCTAACCCTAATCCTAACCCTAACTCTAACCCTAATGCATATTCGTGCGCGAAACACAAAGTAATAACTGGGGAACTTGCCAGGATTGCGTAGGATGGCGTAGGATGGCGAGGAATCTAGATGCGTGAGGCGACATGCGCGAGGACATAAACTTCAAAGGTTCCGACGCGAGTCGGACTTCTGGTTGTCTTACTATTCTGTGATAACGTCATGCAATGTAGTACATTATCTTACAATGTAGCATAACGTCTTACAATGTAGCGTAACATATTTTACAGTAAAAATGGAAATACCTTCCCACTTTTACTTCTGCATAGTTTTAAGCATACTCCACCCGCGGGGGAGCGGAGATAAGACCCTGGGTACGAGGTTGCATAGTTAGTGAGTTTGTTGGCGATGATATTACTGTATTTTTGTAGTCGCTAATTAATATGAAGCGTATGAAATTTTTTTTTGTCGAAAAATGTGAATAAAAATAATTTACCTTTCATGGGACTTAAACGAATGTTTCTCCCAAATCGATACCAACAAACAATGTTGCGTTGCAGTTGAAGAAAAATGTTGTCCTTTTACCTCCAGTGGCGTCGCCAGACCTTGGAGAGTGGGGACAGTGTGTGTGTGTGTGTGTGTGGGGGGGGGGGGGGACAAAATGATGACGTCATCGGTATATGACGTCATCTGTATATGACGTCATAATTGTTGGTACTTCATGTTAATTCTACATAATAGTTTTTATATAGATAATTGTGATTTTATTGGAAATGCCATTTCCTACATTCTGAGATGTGATTTTTAACATTCTGAGGGGTGATTTTTAAATTTTTGTACGGTTTTTCTCAGATGGTAGTACATAGTTTATATTTTTGGGCACCTAGTTTGGGCGCCCAAACCGGTGTACCGGCGTCTGAAATGGCCTGGATGAGTGAACTAACGCAAGAAAAGATATGAAAAACACATTTTCACACACTTGTAAACCATTTTTCCAGCTAGCCGGTGTGAGCTGAGCACGTGGAATCATTACATACCCCCCCCCCCTCCCCCAACGTTTCTCACCGGATTTGGAAGAATCTCAAAATTTGTCTTGAAGAGAACTGGGGGCGACGCGTCCCCCCAGTCCCAAACCACCCCCCCCCCCCCCCCTAGCGACGCCACTGATTACCTCACCTTTAAGTCAGAAAAAGCAACGCGCAAACGATCAACGGGCTTTACGCACAATATTCAAATGTTCAAATGCAGGCGCCAAAAATGCTATCAGTTAGGAATAGCTATAATTAAAATGATTGCATTGTCAGTACTCGGTATTGAAGGAAATGTTAATCTTAAGCAACAGTTCTCATCTTCTGTTCGAGTTCACGTCGTTCTGAAGACGTGAAACACTGAAAGTGCTCTATAAAGTAGCGTTCTATAAAGAACAAGGGTCAACTCATATTACTCTTGGGACTAAGAATTATTCATTCTATTTTTTTAAATACATAAGAATTCTAGAATCAGAATGTGATTTTCATTGCCATAAAAAGTTATCTTATTAGTGAAAAATTCAAAGTTCGCTGTCATAATGTTTACAATAAGAGCTGATGAAATAAATAAGAAATTTTAGAAACTGTAAGCAGAAATATTACAAAACATTGGTGGCAAGATTTTATTGGCTACTAAATATATCATTAGGTCGTGATTATACCCCCTGCTACATGACGTCATACATAACTCTGAATTTTATATATAAACAGCTGCAACTGGCAAAGAGAAACACATTAGCAAAGTCGACTGATATCAAAGATTGGAGACTTTGTTTTGTAGTATAACGTTGAAATAAGAAAGATTTATGTAAACGTCGGTTAAATGATGGACTTATATTCACGATATAGTACTGGTTTCATCGTCGTGTTGATATTCTGTGTTTGGCAGTTGACACTTGGTGAGTTCGCTGTTTTACCTGTGTCGTACAATTATGTTGTATATTTGTAAAAAAATGCCTTTTTTGTATAGCTTTGTCAGTTGCATTAGATAGCAGCTAATATATTTATGATTCTTGTAACTATTTAATACTAAATGTTTGAGTTTGTTTTAAACTGGATTGATATATTTTATATCCATGCGCCATGTTTGATCACTTCAATTCATCTGCGTAAACAATATATCTGCGAACAGAACCTCCACTGCTTTTAGTCTGACTTAGCTAAGAGTATAAGATGAGTAAGTGTATCACACGTCAAAACCGCATTTTGTTTAGTGTTAAATATTAATGATACGATTTAAAGACCCTAGCACGGCGTTTTCTTATTGTGTTTTTTTTTGTTGTTGTTGTTGGGGTTTGTTTCTTTTGTTTTTTTGACGGGGGGGGGGGGGGCGGATGAATAGGTTTACGCCTTTACGGATCGGCGTATTTTGGTACTAAAAAAATTTGGGTTAAAAGTCTAAAAATTTCGGGTTAAAATTCTAAAAATTTTGCCGATTTTGGTTCTGATTGAACTGAAATGGCTTACATGTATAGATGTCAGATTGTCATAACATTGTCATGTGGGAAAGAAAACATCACACAGACTATATAGTCAACATTAAGTAATTGTCAGCGATCTGAATTGAAACTTGTGTGAATGCTGAACATTCAACAAATATATAAAACTGCAAATTTTGGATTTCAATCAAAAAATTGCGGATTGGCAGATTTGACCATACAAATGAAGTTTAGTGGATTATTTTGGTACCCATATTCAACACCGCTGCCAAATGTTTGCACATGCATGAATTCACTAGAGTAAACATTGCAAAAGAAGTGGGAACTAACCATAATTGACTCGACTATTCATTTGTGTTTTTGAAAAATGGTAAAGAAAATTGCAAAGGGGTAATTTAAAAATATGTTACAATATTGACAAACAAGCCTGATGCACAAGTTACCTTATCTTTTTGGAATTCATTAAAGCATCTCAAATGTCTGAAATGTCATTTTCCTGCATTTTGAGAGCACTTTCAGTTTGAAATAAAATGTGAAGCAATTATAAAAGGTTTAATTTTTAGACAGGCCTGTACAGTACACTAATATTCACAATAATCACCATATAAGTTTCGGTATTATTTCTGATGCACAGTCACATATAATAATAATTACAGTGGTTAAGACCCTGGCAACCTAGCAATAGCTCTATAAGAAATGGCTCAGGACAAGAAATAAGTTGCTGATGTGCACTGATGGATCCAGCTTGATCTGGTAGGGGGGGGGGGGGGTGTGCTGAGTGAGCGAAGTGAGGTCAGGCCTGCGACGTGACCAAGGCAGGGCCAGAGTGCAGAGTATGGCAAGTGCACACCCAAGATATTTTTTGTCAAATGACGTTGCACACTTGAATTATACTAAGGGGGTCTGGTGGCATGTTCCCCCAGAAATGTTTGAAATTTAGAGTCTCAGAAATGCCATTTCCTGCATGCTGAGGGGTGATGTTTAAGAACATTGAAGGTCATAAAATGTCATAAAAAGTCATAAAAAGTTTGCAAGACAGGGCAGTAATCAACTACAAGAAAATAGCGTTAAAAACTTTATATTTTAATACGTACAGTACTGTATTTATTTCAATTTGGCAACTTGAGTTATTCAGACTGTAGATAAATGACACAAATGACAAATCTGAGTGCACACTTGCACACCCGAATTTATTAGACTCATAAATGCACACTTTTAATACCTATGATAGCTGAATCATATGATAGCTAATATACGAATCATATATCTATGAACCATATGATAGCAGATAGCTATCATACCTAAATACCTAGGTCCTATGAAGTTTACACGGACATTGAATGAATGCGTCCTTTAATGTAATTGGATTTGACAAGGCAATTGGCACCCCCCTACACCCCCTTGGCCAAGGCCAGGGGGGTGCACACACCTGCCCAGTGCATGAGATTTACAGATAGCTGCGTGAGAGCGTGAGAGTGAAACCGAATGTGTGAGTCTCACGCCGATTGCGTGAGAGTTGAGTATATGTATATGTAACAATTAACATATCCTGTTTTAGTGTGAATTTGTAGACAAAATTATTAAGATATAATATAGTGCCAATGAAAGGAAACTATCTAGGGTTTTTTTATGAACAGAGTGCAAACATGTTTAGCTTCTGTCCTTGGAAGTTTGAACTAAATTAACCATGCAAGAGAACATAATATACTGTAATAAAACAGTGGATTAGATTCTATTTCCTCTGCAGAGCTAGGCTTCTATTAATTATTCTGATTAGTCGCATGTGCTAGTTCATGGCTTTTTCAACCAACATATCCTGCTACCAGAATTACCTAAATCAGTAAGTGTCTTATGGCCTAGTAGCTTCAATTACCAATAATAGCTGCAATTCTCTGTCCCACATGCGGTATATGTTAACCTTTTCCCAACTAGAGTTCATTAGGTTTTGCCCCCTTTCCCCAGAAAATTTCTTTTTTTTCCAGTTAACGGCTCTTTCACTAAAATTATAATTGTGCCTAATGAATGTTTTCAAGTCCCAACCCACTAGGCAGTGACAACAATATTAAATGTTGTCAATGCCTCAGTGCTTCTTACTCTTAGAGTGAAACAGTCAGAACTGTTTTGTTTTTTTACTTGTTTTATGACATTTTATAATCCTCAGTGTTTTTTAAACTCACTCAATGCAGGAAATGGCATTCAGGGTTCGAATTATTGCTATGCATTATGCAACTTTCACATTCTTTTTGCCCATTTGTATACCCTATCCCCCCCCCCCCCTGGGTGCACACCATAGAAATAATATACCTACACCCCGGAGCTCGAAAACTATATCCTCCTATTGGGCATGTTACATACCCGTATTCCTTATACACCCCCCCCCCCCCCCCGAACTCTCAGTTCTATGCTAATACATCCTGCTCTAAGTTCTTTTATTTATTTTAAGTATATTTATAAATATGCATGAGAATCTGGTCAAAACTTTGGCTCAACAAGTTCTTAATATATAAACGGTTTTAAACTCCATGATTTAGGCGTATGTGCTCTTCATTCTTATAATTATGTGGCTGCTTGTTTACTGTATAAATGTTTATACTGTATAAATGAGAACTACAGGGTGACCCTGGCAGCCAGGTTGTGTTTCAACGATGAAAATTGTCTCCTGGATTAACGTGGCTTCAAGTTGTATACCTTGTGAGTGGTTATAAAGTTAAACATTTTTACCAGTTCTGAATGGGGTTTTAAATGGCTGTCCCAACCAGAAATGAATATAATAAATAATTATATAATTATTGTACTGTTAGTTCTTCCCTTCTGGAAAACGGGACATTGGCACCTATAGCAACCTCTAGGATCCTATAGGTTATAGCTTATAGAGTACTCAATAGGTCAACGTATAGACATTTTTGAAGGGTTTTTACAAAAACTCCTTTTTTGAGGAAATCAGTACCATGTCCTTGGTTTTATATCTAATAAAAAATCCCTTGGTTGACATAAACTTTAGCCTTGATTTGCTGCGGCTTGGACAACGTTATTTTTTAAAATTACTACGCCAAGGCCAGTGAACTTACCAAATGGGTCGTTTTTGAAGCTATAAATTATTCAAAACACTCTAGCTCGTGTTTTATCAGATTGCTTTGTGTTTTGAATCCGATAAAATGCTGCTACTCATGTTTTTAATATTACATAATATTTATTGTACTTCTAGTTTGAGCTATTTTTTATTAAATGGTAATAAATTTGTATTATGTTGAAGCCAATGACAGAATCCCCATCAGGAATGTTGAAGTGTTAACTCTCTATAATGGTAAAATGACGAATGGCAGAAGAACTAGTCCTGTTCCACAGCTAAAGTGTACTGGTGGTTCAGCAGGATGCTACGCATTCACTCCCAATGTTGTGCAGTGCTACAACAGAGGATGGGATGGTTATGATGTGCAGGTAATAACTTAAATATGGGTTTTATTTGTGAGTTATTACATGTATCTACAGCTGCAGTACTAATGGTTCCCAACTCATTTCGTTCTGGAACTGTAACTCCAGAGTAAAGTTGTTGTTTTACATCGCTTCCAGTAAAAGCAACAAACATCAATATGTTGAGGGACCGCTAACGTCCAACCGCTGCCTGACATTTTGAGGTACGTTTGAGGACAAGTATATGACAAGAAAATCAACATGGCTGATTCAACATATAACTGCATGAGTAACTGCTCTATGATTACATTAACAAGAAAACAGCTATTTATTAGCTTTGGATGAATTCCTGATTTTTTATTGACATATAGTTTCTTTTTTTCCTGCGGTAGTTTACAATTGATGTAAACTTTACATTAATCACAGAGGTTTGAATAATTGAATCTAAATGTACAAATTGTCTCAACTTCTAACACCAACAGCAAACTGGAGTTCGTAGTTTGCAGTAAACGTGGATCTAAGGCCTGGTTTAGACGTCGAAGTTCCGTCGCATTTAATTCGTCGAATTTAATGCGACGATTATGCGACAGAAGTGACACAGTTCGGTTTAGACGTCGAATTTAATGTGTCGCATTTAATGTTACGGTTGAAATTTAACGCCAAATAGCTCTAAACGTTGGTGTTTCGAGTTTCGAATTACCGCGCGTTGCAATTTGCATGGCACCCAGCTGTTAAGAGAAGCGCCATGTTTTTATCTTCAAGTGAGTATATCAAAAAGCTAAAACACAAAGAAGACCTTCAGAGGCTGTCTGTGTTTCAACATTGTGTCGTTGGTCGCCCGATTGTCGTTAGTGAATGTATAAGCTTTCGCTTAAAGCTCTCTCATTCTTAAAACTCGATTAATGTGTTGCTTTCGGCTATTTCGACAGTTTTCTTCGGCCGAAAACTCCAATACATTTTTATTGCCACCCAACTTCATACTAATTGTTTTCGTCCGTCACAAAACATTCTGGACGATACAAACAAGTACGACATGTTGAAAATGATCTTCGTGGGGCCCACGAACTGTAAAATTGTTGGGTATCGTGGGATATTGTAGGATAGAAAAAGTGATTATACTAATTTATGCATTTTATTCGACTGCATTTTATGCGACGTCTAAATCAACGTCGCATTTCCGTCGAATTATGCGACACAGCTCGTCGCATAATTCGACAGCGTCGAATTAAATGCGACGCGTCGAATAAAATCAGTTTAGACGTTGCATTTCCGTCGGATAAAATTGGTCGCATTAAATGCGACGAATTAAATGCGACGGAACTTCGACGTCTAAACCAGGCCTAAAGGTCTCTAATTTGGCGGACAGCGTAGGGGACTGAATCCAACGTCAATCAGGAAAATGCTTAGCTTAACTTTTGAAGTCTCGTAGTGACTGAAGTTAAGACCCTTTTAATGAGTATATAGGATACGTAATTTTCACCCTATGACGTCAATTTCTTTTCATTGTTTCTTTTGAATTCTTTTCAATTTCGTTTATTGTCTTAGTTTTTGTATATTTCCAAATATGACGACAATGGCGGAAAAATTGACGTACTCTGCACTTAAAGGCAGTGGCGTAGCCTGAGGGTTGACCAATTGGGTGGGCACGAAGTGACATTTCTAAAGAAGGGGGGAGCATTCCCCGAAAATTTAGGGGTTTTGAAATGCCATTTCCTGCATTTTAGGGAAAGAATTTGTAGAATTCTGAAGATTATAAAATACGAAAATTAAATATTTACATTATATATATTTTTTGGAGGATTGGAGCATAGTCTGTTTGATTATGTATTTATTGTGCATACAAGTACGTTAGTGAGAATAGCGTGCGGTATAGATTCTTTGCTCACGAGTACACAAATCACTGATGGAGAACGCGTGCCCAGGCCACGGACTAGCGTTGGAGATTAGTAGAATAATGAATGACGTCGTTGACGCGGATTGGCCGGGCTTGAGCCCAGCCGGGCCCGTACTCTAGTCGAGTAGTGTGGTTTGGGCATTTTGGGGGTATGTACATACAGGAACGGGCAGTGAAACAGTAGTTTGAGAGGGATAACCTTTCCTGGATTGGGATCAGGTTTGGTCACCAAGAAAAATTTTCACAACTGTCCATGTTCTATCAGTAGAATTTTTTTTTAAAACTAACGTTTTATGTATTTCTTTAGTGGGAGTGCAAAACAGAAATGGATAATAAATACAAATTTGGACGTATTCAAGTGAGTTGTGAAGGCTATGAATACCCAGATGATCCTTACATCCTCCGAGGATCTTGTGGAGTAAGTTTGGTGCTTTCACTACTTTTTGTATAGGTAATATCATGGTTTGAGTGCAATTTGGAAAAAACATGCACGAGTAAGTTTTTCAAAGACTAAGCACTAAAAATCCTCTAGTTTTCTTGCATTTTTACTTGACAACAGTAAAAAAGTAATTAGCTTCAAATTTTAGCAAATTGGCCTCCTCCATTTCAAATCTTGACCGCCATATTTGTTTATTTTGTGCAGAAAGAGCCTGGGCACGAAGTTGGAAAATGCCACCCGTCAAAATCCGTTGCATAACGCGATTGGCTCTTTTCCAGTTTTTATTGTTTTTGATTGGCTTATTTGCTTCAAAAATTTGCACTGAATCAAAATTGAGAAATTTTTCATGTATATTATTAAAGTGCCTATGAAACGAAAATTAAGTCCGTCTTGTTTGAAAGTTAAAGTGATAGAGTAACATCTTTTGAAGTTTTTCGTTTCCTTGCTTCGTTCTTGAGATATTTCAGTTTGTTTGATATGCAAATTAAACATTTTTTCACATGTGCATAATAAGTTGTTGAAAAAAGTTATATACCTTTGCTATTATCAAACCAAAATAATTCGAGGGAAGCATGTGCGTGTGTTTCGCCCAGAACACTAAACAGGTAGATTTTCAAGTAGTTATATTTGACAATAGCAAAGATATGTAACGTTTTTCGATAACTCATTATGCACGTATGACGTCGCAACATGCGACATTTACATCAAATAAACGTGAACTGAAATATCTCAAGAACGAAGCAAGGAAACGAAAAACTGCAAAATATGTTACTCTATCATTTTAAGTGTTCTTTCAAATAACATCAACTTAATTTTCGTTTCATCGGCACTTTAAGCCTGAAACACACTAGGCAGTCACCGTGGTCGCACGCCGGACTAAAGGTAAAGCGACCACTTTCCGTGGTAGCTATATTATAAGCCGTAACGTTGGTCACCGAAGTTCGTCGCTTCATAGTTAATAGAAATAAATATGGTTTAGAAGTTCGACAGAAGTCATTGCTTAATTTATGTCTTTGTGAAGGTTTTTGGAAATTTGAATACTTTCACGGTTACTGATCATATTGTGTTTTCTGTATAATGAAGCAATTGTCCAATAGCAACATTTGGGTTTAACCGCTCAATCGTACTGTTTAAGGTTTGTTTTACATGAGAGGGAGGGTTATCTTTTTGTTTAGTATACATAAGCCATGTAAACGCGTTTGCTAGGGTGACCCTGGCAGCCGGGTTATGTTTCAATGAGAGAAAAAAACACGTACCGAACAAAATATCTTAATGATTTTAGCAATGTGACTGCCCTTGCTGTTCTTATACACCGGGTCTTGTGAAATCTTTTGAACATATCAAGCAAATGACGCCAACAATAACATGTAAACCAAAAATACAGTAAAGGTCACGCAGAACGAAGGTGACCCTACCCTCCTACAAGGGTCACCCTCACTCCATGTAAACAAGGGCTATCTTTTGACTCTTTCAAAGGGTAAACCTTCTAGAAGGGTTACCCTACCTCCAACCTCGTCCCCAGGGCATTTTGCCTCCACGTTGGGAGGTCGGCGAAAATGGCCCTGGCATCGGCTGGTCGATTCTATAATCGGATTGGCCGGTTTAAAAACTTGATTAATTCAGATACAGTGTAATTTATTCATCAAAATATGAATTGCAATAAATCCACTCTGCGAAGTTCATCCAAAGAATTGTAACGATAGCTTTGGTTAAAGTCAAGAACAACATTAGATATATGTTTCTTCCCGACATTTAAATGTATCCTGGATAATCGTGGGGAGTATCATGATGAATAATGCTAGCCAGTTGCATTTATGATAAAGGTTCACATGAGTGATTCGGCAGAGCGTTAAATATTTCTTATTTATTATTCATATATACGTATTATACAAAAACGAAACACAAAGACCGCATAAATTTTCTTGCCAAAACACCCCAAAATTCTGGGTGTCACGTGACCAGCCGATGCCAGGGCCATTTTCGCCGACCTCCCAACGTGGAGGCAAAATGCCCTGGGGACGAGGTTGCCTACCTCCATGTAAACAGCGCCTAAAAATCGATAAAGCTAAAACAAAGGATTTGTGCACCTTCTGGTATACCTTTCAACATGAGTCGATTGTTAACCGCTTTGAAGTTTGCCGGGTTTCCAAACCATGTCTATTTAACTATGGTCGCTTTGAAAATACAACGTGTTGAATTTTTGACCTTGGTCACTTTGGTCGCTTTGCTGTGATTGGTGTTTACATGTCTACCAAAACTATACTATCGCTTGTTTCTTTTCTTTTACTGTTTTCTGCGCTCGCTGTCTTCAAGTTGTAAAATATATATATATAATGTAGTTTGGCTTCGAATAAATATTATTTTTGAGTTTTCAAACGACAAACAAACATTCTCCGTCATCTGTCGCTCAAGCAGAAAATATTCAATTCAAGTTGGATAATATGTAATACAGCTGTCATGACGCGTTAGGACAATGGTGACGTAATTTATTCTTAATTTGGAAGTCTTAACTATTCTTAATTTGGAAGTTCTAACTCCATGTGTGACAATTCTAGGACTTTCTTATCAAGCTCAGTGTTTTAAGGATATCAACAAATCCTAAAAATCCTTCTTGACTGGCATAATGCACTTTATGTTCCTGGAAAAGTAGGATTTGGCAGTAATATTAAGCTGACATAGTGTTACAGTACTTAAGCATTTCAGAGGGAAAGCATTTCAGAGGGAAAATATTTCAGACTTTTATTTTCGTTTTTAACTTTCAATGATATTTTAATAAGCCCCCTCTCTACTAAGTCTCCCTCCTTAAGTATTGCTGGGTCTTGAAATTAAATACCGTAGAATCCCAAAAGTAGCGCCCCCCCCGAAAGTAGCCCCCCCCCGAAAGTAGTGGCCCCCTGAAAGTAGCGACAAATTTGAGATGTCTACAAAATCTCCGAAAGTAGCGGCCGCCCCCAAGTCATCGCTTAATTAACTCAAAAGTGTTAAGTTTCAACTATCAACGTACCAAAGTGTATAACAGTCAGAGTTGAAATGGCATAAGGAAAAACTAAAGCATATTAAATGTGGTAAATAGGAAAGAACAAAGAAGAATATTCTCACAGTATGTTAACGTATTTTACCACCCGAAAGTAGCGGCCCCCCGTAAGTAGCGGCCCCCAACAGCGGATAAAACCGAAAGTAAGGGGGGCCGCTACTTTCGGGATTCTACGGTAGTTAGTCTAGTTCCCCATAGGCTTAGGGGCCGTTCATATGAGGCGGGCTAGCCCGATTACCAGTTTCATTTTATATCACGAAAACCTTTTGAGACTATGTGAGAAATGCAAAGCAAAATTGGCTTCATTTTTCTGTACGTATAATACGCAGGGTGTTCTAATTCTTTTTACAGTCATAAAAAGATTTTCGTGATTTAAAATCAGTCCGGTAACCGGGCTATATAGCTCGCCTAATGTGAACAGCCCCTTAATAGAGCGTTTATGGTATGTGTTACTCACTATCAAGTACTGAGTTATAATTGTTAGTAATTGTTTTCATTTAAAATTGTTTTTATAGTTGGAGTATGCAATCGACTTGACAGGGGAAGGATATGAAAGCCAAAGGTCGTCAGGTCATGATAGCTGGAACAGCTATCGCCAAAGTGGTAATACCTACAACTTTCATCGAGGGTGAGTCTTTGTATTATTAGTTTGGGGTTTTCAGCTTGGAGTTCGTAAAGTTTCTTAGTTATAAAAACTGTCGTAAGTTAAGACATGGTGTATACTGCATGTATAGTAACTTGGTTGACATCTTGTAAATGTGTTGAACGCAGATTTTTCAAACTTAGAAATACGGACTCAGCCCACTTGAGCATACATCCCAACCCAAGCAGTCCCAAAAATGCACCAAGTGACACATTGGACTTACTGCGCATCTCACAAGGTTCTCCAGTGACGTCAATCTTGTACCCAGAGCCTGGAGTCTTTTTGTCCAGCGACAAAGAGCCATCGGCTCTGACCATTGTTAATAGAACGTATACATGGTTTGGAAGGCCCACTGTCTTTCAGCATGAAGCGATAGTCATGTTGAAAGACAATAGAGTTCCATATATGGAAGTAAATTCTATGGACACGTGACGATAAAGCACCACAACACGTGACGATGAAGGATCACACTAAATAAACCCAATCGATATAGAACAATGATTTGGACGGGTTTCCAAACCATGTATAAGCTATGCTCTGACCGCAACGTACGGTGATGTGGCCGTTTGGGAGACTGGATGAGGGAGGTGGGGCGAGGCTTAAGTCTTCATGCGTGTTCTCTCGGAAGTCCACGTTTTCTGACTCGGCATTCCAGTTCCGGCCATAGCCGATTGGTCCTTCTCGCTGGAAAAATGGACATCTGGGTACGAGCGTCAAATGGGCTGAGCCAGTATTTCTAAATTTGGTGGTGTAGTTGGTATAGTGCACTAAGTTTAGGTTAAAACCATTCAAGTTTCCTATTTTAACCCTTTCAATACCAAGCACGTACTTTAGTATTTTAGTCTGGCTAACGCCAGACGATTTTACTCTTGCTAACGCCAGACGATTTTAGTCTTGCTAATGCCAGACGATTAGCCAGACGATTTTACTCTTGCTAACGCCAGACGATTTTACTCTTGCTAACGCCAGACGATTTTACTCTTGCTAACGCCAGACGATTTTACTCTTGCTAACGCCAGACGATTTTACTCTTGCTAACGCCGGACGACTTTACTCTTGCTAACGCCAGACGATTTTACTCTTGCTAACGCCGGACGATTTACTCTTGCTAACGCCAGACGATTTTACTCTTGCTAACACCAGACGATTTTACTCTTGCTAACGCCAGACGATTTTACTCTTGCTAACGCCAGACGATTTTACTCTTGCTAACGCCGGACGACTTTACTCTTGCTAACGCCAGACGATTTTACTCTTGCTAACGCCGGACGATTTACTCTTGCTAACGCCAGACGATTTTACTCTTGCTAACACCAGACGATTTTACTCTTGCTAACGCCAGACGATTTTACTCTTGCTAACGCCAGACGATTTTACTCTGGCTAACGCCAGACGATTTTACTCTTGCTAACACCAGACGATTTTACACTTGCTAACGCCAGACGATTAGCCAGACGATTTTACTCATGCTAACGCCAGACGATTAGCCAGACGATTTTACTCTTGCTAACGCCGGACGATTTTACTCTTGCTAACGCCAGATGATTTTACTCTTGCTAACGCCAGACGATTTTACTCTTGCTAACGCTTGACGATTTTACACTTGCTAACGCCAGACGATTTTACTCGTCAGTATGGAAACCCCTGGTGCTCTAAGACGAGGTAAACCGAAGGTAACCACAACAGTACATTTGTCAATATTTAAAATAAGGTAGAGAACAGAAACTAATGTATATGGATAGTATTCTTGTAAAACGAATGTATGTTTTTGCTGTACAAGCTGTCCAACTTTACCAGCATACCTTAATTATCTTTCACTTGGTTGCCCACATGACAAAAACTGTTTCACGGAGCCCGGTGAGGGTGCTAATCTCGACACGCGTGGAGTCATTTTACACGCGTGGACAAGCGTGATATCTGAACAGATTTCTGTGATCTCAATATTTAGTTATTTATTTATTTCTATGCATTGTACGTTCACTTGCGCGGTAAGGATTGTGGGGCACTGGGAACAACAAAATCTTTTTCTGAGAAAAGAAACTTCAACAACACAACTTTGTTCTTGACAAAAAGACTTACTTCAGAGAAGGCTTTTTTTGGACACGTATATCCCGTTCAAAAGGACAGAAACAAATCAACATTTACGTATAAAGCAGAACAACATCCTTAGTAGAAGAAAACCTGTCACACCGAAACTCGAAAGGAGGAAAATGGTTAAGCTTAATACGGTATTAAATCACGAACATTTAGTAGCAATGCTGTTCGAGTTTCCCTGTTTTTAATATATCCTGTCACTGTTACAGTAATTTTGTTTTCGATTTCGTGTGTCGTTAAAGTATTTTAAACGTATCCGTTATGTTTTCGCTTGCCCGTCGGTTGGCTGGCGTCTTATATATTTCTCCTTTTAAATATTTTTCTTATATATGGTAAAACCAATTCTACAGTTTGGTAAAACTTACCGTAGCTTGTTTGTAATTTGGCATAAAAATCGGTGAAGGAACAATTTTTCGTCTGTTAGATATATAAATGCTGCATGTTGAAATATTACAGATGTAAAGACTGCATGAAAACAGTTTTTTCAGGTGAAAACAGTTTTAACACAGTTTTTAACAGTTTTAAGACGAAACTTGTTTTTGCTATTTTATAAATGAGTTTGAAATGCCAATGTCCAATGCCTTTGAAAAATGCAAATATTTTTAGATGCTCTGGCAATATTCTTTGTAAACATGGAAAGAAAATATAACCCTAATATTTTGCTTATATTCTGACGTTTGCTTCAGTAGCCCGGTGGTAAGATCGTCAGTTCACACGCAAAATGGTTGAGTTCGAACTGTGCTGGCGACCTGCGTTTTTCTTCATCTCAATTTTTTTTCCTGAATATTGTCTTGAAAATTTTCTTTGTTATTTATTACCTTTTTCTTTTAAAATTAGAGTTAAACAACTTTTTTTTATTTCAAATATTATACTTTAATTAAAGGTTTAAAACTATATTTTGAATTGTTCCAACGGCTATTTCCAGGCTCCCAATGAAAAATAGCGCGAAGGTGTTTTCCTATAAATCAGAGGGTTATATGCAAAGGATATTCACAAAAATTCGTGTAAAAGAGGGCGAGGGGTTGTTGTGTTAACATATTTCTAGTAAGTTGTTATTCTAACTTAAAAGCTGTCTGAAGTTATTAAGCAATCTTCTATTATTTTCCAGATCAAAGAGTGTGTATGGCTTTGGTGATTTAGTAATGCTGGTTATTGTTGGTGCTATAATCTACATGATTTATTCTACCTGTACGGGAAACCGTGATCGATATCCTTTGAATTTGTCGTAAGATAGATTGACTTCGCTACAGTATGTAGGTGAGTTACTGTCTGACAAACGTTATGACGAATTAAACTTAGTTAAAATCGTTGCGATTGAAATACCAGGCAGAAAGCGCTGTTTTGTTGAGAAAGTGATAGCCCAGGATAACGCTTCGTTACTAACCTAGTAACATCTTCGGAGCGAATAAATTATTTACAAACTTTGAGATTAAATATACCTAACTGATACAAAAATAGACGGTAATTTTGAAGTGACAGAACTTGAATAATACTGTAGATGAAAATCAGATGGGGATAGATCGGAAGCACGTGAGACAGAGTTGTCAAAACAAATTTTGTTTGACTGCCAATCAAATGCGTAGTTTAAAACGAACTTTGAACTTCCCAACGAACTTCGGAACGAACTTCCGAACATTTTGGTGAAAAGTTTGTTGCGAATGACTGTAATGCAGTTTCAATAGTTGTATTAAGATTTTCAGTGCGTATACTGAAATTTCTTTTTCTGTTAAAAGTGATTACTTGTATGACGTAAGATCTGGGTCGTTATGACTTATTAGTTAGACCCACTGACGTCTATATAACTGGACTGCGGGTGCCTCGCCAAAAAAAATGGCCCAAATACATGCCATCAGGCGCCATCTTGCGAAATTGACCAATCACAGGTATGATCACAGGTCAGCTTTTGGCTAACCGTGTCTTAAAAGGGCATGGGGGCCAAATTAAAAAAAAAAGACAAAAAAAACAAACGAGCTGAGAGTTGACAAATATTTTGAAAGCCAAAAACGATTGTTGGTAAGCAAAAAGTGCAACGAAACTGAACGTACTTACAGGTTTCTTTTTAAAGGATAATTCTGAAAATTTGTATGTTTCTTGAGTTCCTTCGTGTTCGGGAAGATGTTTTAATTGTCCGTTGTGAGCTTGCTTCATTCGACAACAAACTTGGCAAAGAAAAAAACTTGGAATTTTCCACAGAACCTTATTTCACGCCATAATTTACATGTATTTCAATGTCTTTGAACTTCTCACTTTAAAAAAGAATAAATTTCTGTGTAAACGTTTTTCTCGAATCGAAAGAGTTATCGGCGTGAGTCGTCAACACTTCGGGCTACTTTACGCCGTCGGAAGACCTAACACTGAAGATGGCGCCGTTCAATTGGGGACATTTGTACAAAAGTTAGACCCCGTTCACACTAAAGCAAAAGTTTCCGGGTTTGTGACAAATCCGAAACGTTTTGGTACCGGATTCGTTTTGCCGTTTACACACAAGAGAATGGATTCGGAATAAAAAGTTTCCTTTAAAAATGCTGGAAGTGCGACCAGGATTGAACATGATGATTTTGGAGACGTTTTCTGGTTGAAAATATTTATTTATTACGAGCTTTCGGCTGCCAGACTGCAGCCTTCAGCCGAAAGCTCGTAATAAATAAATATTTTCAACCAGAGAACGTCTCCAAAATCATCAAAAACTTTCCTGTTTGGTCACATATCCGGAGATTTTGAATTCGGAATAAAAGTGCATGGAAACTTTGTATCCGAATACTTTTGAATTCAAAACAATACATATATCTTATTAGATGTTTTGGTGTGTAGTATCGCTGTACATTTTTACGAGTTGTGCCGTATTTTGAGTCAAAATACAAACAACGAGTAAAAATATACAGCGATACTACACACCAAAACATCTAATAAGCGATTTATTTTACAACTGCTCTGATCACAAATTTTTATGGAAAAAGAAAACTCTAAAAAGGCCAGAGAAGTAGCGTGACTTGCGCCAAGACAAAATAATAAGCATACATGAAGTAGTCTCCCGTGTGTAAATTTGATTGGCTAACAAAATCTGTCATACCGGTTTTCTACTATCCAAATAACTAACTATCCAAATATCGCTGTATATTTGTACTCATTTTTAGCGTTATTTGGACAGTTTTTAATGCAATTGTATAATAAGTAGTGTGAACGGTTATTCCGATGAATCCGAATACTGTTGTAGTGTAAACGCCTAACGAATCCGGATACTCGCGGTACGAAGTGAATCCGAAAACATTTACGATCCCAGTGGAAAACTTTCTCTAGTGTAAACGTGCATGGCCTTAGTCGGCGAATTGGATGTACAATTATAGCCTTGGTAGAATGTCTTGAGAGATGTTGTAAGCTGCAAGAATTTGATTCATTGATTTAGTAATAAATGAGTTTTACAAGAAGCAGTGTGCACTTCGTTACACTTACAGAAAATTTTCGTTTGTTCCTTTGCCGTACCAAAAACTAAAATGTGTTTTTTCACCCGTCGACGTCAGTGTAGTATGCAGTATCATTCGAAAACTAGAAGTTGCATAATTTACGATCTCTTGTGTTCATGCAGTCAATAATCAGTGGTTACGGTTTGACGGTATTTCTTAACAACTGCTCACAGATACCAGTGCTCCTCCTCCATATTCTCCACAGCCGAATGTCAGGCGGGATTACCCGCAAGGTGAGTTTGTTACCATCTTTTATTTAATATAGCTGGACTTGTTTTCCGGTCCGTACGCAAAACGATGCAAGCTGGTTGGTTTTTGCGGTCAAAACGCTTTTTCTCGGACCAGTAAGTTTTGGCGGGAAAATTCTTAGGTTATGTCCTCACTCTTCATTCACTCGGAAGTCAGAACAGAATTAGGTCAATAGAAATTTCGAAAAATTGCCAGAAGTCCGATCCGTCAACAAAAATCTGGGCATAAATCCATCACAGCGGCAGAAATGTGGAGTAACTGACGATTACCAGAATTCCGGCAACAAAAATGTCGATAACTGACGATATCGAGAAATCTGTGCTCAAGTCTTCAACCTCTGCAGCTCGCTGGTGCTCGTCATCAGTTAGTTTTTAAAAGAAAAACAAATACAGCACATTGACTATAGCATAGTCAATTGAGATATACATGGTCTGGAAACTTAGTGAAAGTCTCTGTTCTGTCTTTTTGTTCACGTTTATTCAAACTTAATTGTGCACGGTGAGCACATTGTATATTTTCGGTGTATAATGAAGCAGTCATCCAATAGCAGCGTTTGCGTTGAATCACTCAACCATATCATTTATATATTAAAGTGCTATGAAACGAAAATTAAGTTTGTCTTATTTGAAAGAACACTTAAAATTATATAGAATGATAGAGTAACATCTTTTGCAGTTTTTCGTTTCCTTGCTTCGTTCTTGAGATATTTCAGTTTGTTTGATATGCAAATTAAACATTTTGACGTCACACGTGCATAATGAGTTATCGAAAAACGTTATATATCTTTGCTATTGTCAAATATAATCACTTGAAAATCTACATGTTCAGTGTTCTGGGCGAAACACACCCACACTGCTTCCTTCGAATTATTTTGGTTTGATAATAGCAAAGATATATAACGTTTTTCAATGAATCATTATGCACACGTGACGTTAAAATGTTTAATTTGCATATCAAACAAACTGAAATATCTCAAGAACGAAGCAAGGAAATACTCAAAATAAGTGTTTTTTCAAATAAGACAGAGTTAATTTTCGTTTCATTGACACTTCAAGAGAAAAACAAAAGGTTTGCACGGCGAGGACCGTTTCAACATAAAATCACAGCTCATTATGGACGCCTTGAATTTTGTCGAGTTTCCAAACCATATTTTAATTGACTATGACTATAGGGTGTGCTAAAGTTCTTCTTACCCAATAGGTCCTGACACACCACCACCACCGTACAGTCCTAGTAGTCCTGAGGAACCGGGTTTTAAGAGGGAATACACACAAGGTACACTTTAGACATTTAGTTTCTCACATCTTTATCTTTCGCTCAGTCTTTAATGTTAACATTCCTGTTATGGATCTAAATATACACTGTTGACCGAAATTAAAGTGCCTATAAAACAAAAATTAAGTGTTTCTTATTTGAAAGAACACTTCAAATGACGGAGTAACAATGTTTGCAGTTTTTTGTTTCCTTGCTTCGTTGCTGAGATATTTTAGTTCGTTTGATATGTAAGTTAACATTTTTGTCGGCTAACTATGAAATGGCATCGATATTCTTTCTCGACACTTGACCTCTCGACACTTGACCTAACTTCAAAGTTTTTTTCGTGATTCCTGACTTAAAATCGACAATTTCGTCGGCTGTGAGTTTGACATTTCCTCGATTCCTGAATTGATTTTGTCATATTTTACAACACCTGACTTGACTTCAACGTTCTTTCACCACTCCAGACAGGACTTCAACGGTTTTCTCTTGACTTATGACTTGGCAGACTTGCGTCGAATATACCGAATATATAATAGACAAAACGCCTGCTTAAGCGTTCACTGCTTGGGGGGCTAGAGGAATCCTTTTAGAAATGTATTCAGATTTTCTTTCTCTGTCAATGTGTAATTTAGTTATTTTAATAACAAACAAAGACAAACTAAGAGCAAAACAAAAGACACTTGCCCTGAATTACTTAGCTGTATAAATCTTGAAATCTAGCTGAGCAGAAGAAATTACAATAGACCATGTGCACGTCACATT
This sequence comes from Corallium rubrum, assembly GCA_964035015.1. Taxonomy (NCBI): domain Eukaryota; kingdom Metazoa; phylum Cnidaria; class Anthozoa; order Scleralcyonacea; family Coralliidae; genus Corallium; species Corallium rubrum. The sequence continues at coordinate 34,034,903 of OZ035998.1, forward strand.
GCACTGACGTCGACGTGCGATGGCGTTGACTACAACTGCTAGAATGCTTTGCCAGTATTCTGGGGTTTCGGCTAAAAGGGATGACTCAAGAGGACCCGTCCAGTCCTTTCGAGGCTTTTCCAAAATATGTCGTCAAACTTGTACTTTCCAAATTTGTCGTCGAGCGTAAGTGAGTCTCAAGATTTTAGCATTGGATCTTTTGGATACCCTAACCACAACATAATCCCTAACCCTAATCAGAAATCTGGTTTACACCCTAGTTTTTGTATCTACTGCGCATGTGCTAGTAGATACTATGCTATCGACAGGTTGAGTAAGTTAAGTTAAGTTAAGTTAAGTTAAGTTAAGTTAAGTTAAGTTAAGTTAAGTTAAGTTAAGTTAAGTTAAGTTAAGTTAAGTTAAGTTAAGTTAAGTTAAGTTAAGTTAAGTTAAGTTATGTTAAGTTAAGTTAAGTTAACGATAGAATAACTTCGGAGTCAATGAGAATGCAGAGTTAAACGACAATGTACCGAATGTTAGCGGATGAGGCCTTCGGAGCCAATGAAAATGCAGTGTGGCACAACAACTTACCGAGTGATAGCCGAATACTGTAGATCTGGTCATTTTCCGAAGTGATTTTAAATTATAGCATACTTTGCCACGAATTGAAATGTTGCTATATTGAAAATGTATTGCACTTTTCTTCGGCAATATCTTGTTCGTATTGTGCGATTATCAATCTCGTCAGCCGAAGCAATACAATCATCGTCCTGGCAAATTCCGAAACCAGATTCGTCAAAATGGGCTACCATATACTCCAAACATATAACGGATGATTCCGTTTCGATCCATATCCAGAAGCACAACTAAATGATGATGAATTCGACATTTTTGTTGTCAAATTATATGCGCTCTCGTTGTTTCTTCCTTAGTCACGCAAGTTTGGGTTAACACTATGACGTCACAACACTTCTCAGGTATCAATATTCCCGGTGAAGAAAATTTTAATGGCAGACACAATTACACAATTTTCAGCATTTCAAACGTTTATAACTTTAAACCTATTTGTTTATATCGGTGTAAATTTTGTACACGGGGTATTTATATCTCAATAAAGTCCGTCGATTTTAAATATTCGCAAAACTTTGTGGTCGATCTTTCGTCTCTGTGGCACTTTACTTATTCAAAAAGCGCGAGATCATTGTTCAGACAAATCAATGTCTAACGAAAGCGATATAGTGTGACATTTTTAATGTATACGCCTACATATAACTCAAGCAGTGCCAAGTACAGTTGATTTCTGCATACAAACTTATAGCTAAGACATCTTGGCCGAGGATCTAACATGTCAACTGTACACTTGAAACATTAGTTAAAAGGCTATTCAGATTTCAGAAAGATCTTGATTCGAAGTCAAACAAGCACTCACTCTGTCTTTTCGTCCATGGAAAGCTTGTCGTTTGAGCGAGAAAGTCGAGGCGCGTGGTTTTATTTACGCGATGCTGAACTACTAAATTGAGAATGTTGTTGCAACTTGTACTGTAGCGCAGTAGATACATGCACGCTGAGCGTGCCTATTTTTTGGGAAAACATATTTGACGACATATTTCGGAAAAGCCGCAAAAGGACTGGACCGGTTGGTCCCTTTGAGTCATCCCTTTTAGCCGAAACCCTATATAGGATACTGGCAAAGCATTCTGGTAGTTTTGTCACCCAACGTCATCTCACGTCATCGTGCAAATGATCTATTTAAGAAATAGATTCCATTTTGCTGTTGTCTGTTCAGTTATAGATGCACAAATGACGTCACAACGTGGTAAGAACAAAAAAGTCGCCCACGAGACGCAGTCGAGTGGGTCACTGATGTTCTTACCACGTTGTTACGTCTTCTGTGCATCTATAACTGAACAGACAACAAAAAATGGAATCTATTTGTTTTGTACAATACAAAAATTAAAAAAGTTTTTATCGGAAATCTTGCCGGATTTTGGGGCATGAAGAAGGAAAAAAGCAAGTCAGCTGACGTGATCTGACGTGTCCATGTGTCTGTCCTCTAATAGATCATGGGCAACAACCAATGAAAACACGCACAGCAACCATGGTATTGTATAATAAGATGTCGATCGACGTAGAGTCGAGGATTGAGCAAGAATGTTGGTTTGCGACGCAGAAAAAAATTAGAAAAGACACAGAGCCGAATTTAATACTTATCTCGAACACAAACCCAATGTTATGGCACAACTATTATTATATATGTGAATGGTTCGAGTGAAAACGAAATGTTATGCACAGTATATGGAAAATATGTTTTCTTTTTTATACCACAGATTGTATGACGTCACCTTTAAAGCCCATTATCTCAAGTGCCGGAAATGTCTAACATTTCGTTTTTAGTTGAACCATTCACATATATAGCTACGGAAAGCTAATCTGGATTATTTGAATACTTTGTTCTCGCTCGCTTCCGAACCATTAGTGAGATCATTTTCACTCACGTGATCGGTGGCTCCGTGTATAGGGTGGTGAAACAATACAAAATCTTCGAATAAGAATAGAGCTAAATTTTCATAGGATCTATTAAGATTTCTCGAAGTCAATTGATCGGCTTGACAGTACCTCTTGATTAGCCTCCTCCACAGGCATCTCTATTAATTTTATAAGAGAAGTCAGAAGAGAATTTGGGTTACTGTGGCATAAGCTCACCCTCCCTTTCCCATCCAATTTTCGTAGTTAGTCCCTCGTCCTCCTCGATCTCCAAAACGCACGGCCTGAGCTTATGCCACGGGTAACCCAAATTCTCTTATGAAATTAATAGAGATGCCTGCGGCGGAGGCTACCTCTTGACAAACTTTTAAAATTTACTCGTATTGGTTGATCTACATGGATCGTTTTCACTCACGTGATCGGTGACCCCGACGGGGTGGTGAAACAATATACACTTAATGTCTGCTCCCGAGGGAAACAGTTTGTTTTGTTTTCCCGAGAATCTTGATGTTTCCCGAGACGAATTAAGTGTTTTGTTATATAGCTTGAGTTTCGCTGAATAATTTCGACGTTTATCAAGGGAAAGTACACAATAGACAAACTCTAAGACTTACCAAAACATTTCGCCTAGCTCCGTAATTTCACTTCAACCAAACAAATATGAGTCTCAGAACAAAAGAACAGCAATACATTTTTCCTTATTATTCTTTTTTTCGTACCAAACAAGCTTTTGTTTATCAGGATACCGTGAAGAGTTCAAACTTCTAGCGGGCAACAATTGAAAACTTATTGCCCGAGCTGGCAATAAGTTCTGAATTGTTGCCCGCTCGGTATTTACATTGAAATTTAGCTAAGGTCATGTGACCACAAAACAACCAATGACAGTCATCGTTGTATCTAGTGAAACTCTAGCTATATAACAATACGAAATGTTTGAATAAGAATAGAGTTAAATTCCCACAGGATAAAGATGGTGCACCAATATGGCCGTCGTGTCGTCAGATGAAAACGATCTATACTTTTGAGTGAACGCCGAATGCAGTCATGCATTTAACTTTACACTTTGCTAACTTACAACAGGTAGTGCACCTCCACCACCGGAAGAACCAGGTTTCCGAAGGGAATATACGCAAGGTACTTTTTGTTCATAGACCTAGAATTTTGACAACCTCGTACCCAGGATCTTTTTTCGCTCTTTCGTTTTTGCCTAGCGATCGAAGCAACGACGAAAAAAACCTGGATACGAGGTTGGAGTTATAATATTCTCTCCGTTTCATACGCTTTTCATAATAATAATCATAATATCAACACTCGTCGTCTATTCTGCTTCAGACAGTCTATTAGTCTATATTCGTTTCCTGTTCTCATACATATATTACATATATATATATATATATATATATATATATATATATATATATATATATATATATATATATATATATATCCTCGACCACGTGGTGCCATGAATTGTACCCAATCACGTTCTTGTTAATACTTAACTATTACAGGAGTTTTGACTGTTTTGTTATTGCTTGCATGGGAGGTTGATAAAACTTGTTGTGGCTCAGCATTTCTAGAGCGGTTCAAGGGCACGGTTCTTCTGAAAATTTTTGAAATTTGAGTCTCCGAAACGGCATTTTCCAACAGCACTCTTGAGCAAAATTTAATATTTTTTTCAAATTATAAGTTTTAAATCATAATTGAATAATAACACAATTTGTGGATTAAAGAATGAAAGAACACAATCCGAAAATCGTCCGCTTGTGTCGGCTGGATATGATTTGTGGGTTAATGTTTTTTATCCCGTGACATACCCAAAATTCATTGTTCCAAGAGACGCGTTAAATCCTTTATCCAACTGTCTTAAACGACGTCAGGTGGGCACGGCTTTGAAGAGAGGGAAATTGTGGGGTAAAAATGCTCATTAGTATTAGTCTTAAAATTTAAAATATGAATAAATCTGCGCGCGCACTACCGTTTTACCGTTAGTATTTTCAAAATTACCTCCTCGACACAATCCTGCTAATCTCTGATAATATTACCTGTCACATTAAAATGTATTCAGATCTTTAAAAGGTTTTAAGTGTCCATCCATATACATAAACAGTTTAAGCGGACAGTACAGATTTGCAACTTTTTGCAGCAAATTGACTGCTACTTTATGATCTTTTCCCGATATTTCTACCTATTTCACTCGCAGGTTCAAGCGATGTCAATTACAGTATGAATTATCTGTCTCTGACAGTTATGATGTGTAAACAGTAAACATACTGTATATTCAGACAATCCTGACAAAATTGTTGGGACCCTGTCAAACTAAATTAGCAAATTTCACGCCTTATACAAAATGGACACAAAATTTCCCCCTCCCCCCAGCATAATGTTACATTTGGTAAAGAAATCTTCGCAGGTGCCTAGTCCAACATTGTCTTGGGGAGGGGGGGAAGGGAGATGTATTTGGGGGGGGGGGGGGGGGGAAGGGGGAGGGAGAATAAAATAATTCCTTTAAAATTTAAATAACATAAGTTTGATGTGAATAGCTAAAGACACGAAGTTGTGTAAGAGATTTACGCGTGGTGTCCCAAGGACTTTTGGCCAGGATTGTAGTTATCCCACTCGGATAACTATTTATGACGCTATGCGTATAAATGAGATTAACACTGCTGATTTAAACAGCAAATGGCTTTTATTCACAATGAACATTCACTGAAACAAAGCATTTTATCGTTTATCAGAAATGTGTTTTAACCTTGCTTTCAATCAGCTATTGTCATCTCATGTAATTTTGGGTGTGTCATGGGATAAGATGGTTAATTGTTATATACCAAAGACTTTCGTTTGCCAAAGATGAAATCCTATTGGTCAAATCATGGTCACGTGTTGGTCAACAAACTCAATGTTTCTTTCTGCCGAGGGAAACATTGCACTGTTTCCCTCTGACGTCAACAACGAAGAAGGAAACAGTGCAATGTTTCCCTCTAACGTCAGCTTAATCATGCGTTGTTCACGTGAATACAATGATTATTGCATCAGATCAAGAACTTTGGACTTTTCGGAACATTTTGAAAACAAGAGCTGTTTCGAGCTTGTTTGCTATGAAATAATCCATTTTCCAAAGGAAAGAATGTCTATACACACCTTCAAAGAAGGTCTGAAGAAAACCTGGATAAATTTAAAGCCGTTCTTTGTACTTGTTGAGTCTGGTGTATTTGTTGAGTTGAATTGAAATTATTTACGAAGACAAAGTCAAAGTGTTTTGGTAAGTCTTTTTGCCTTTTGCAAGTTTCGAGTCAACTTGGTATTTTGTATTTTAAAAGTCTTTGGTATATAACAAAACGCTTGTTGACTTTTGCCTCGAGAAACATCGAGTTTTACGGTCCCTCAGGCTTCAATATCACCCTCGGGCTAAAGCCCTCGGGTGACATTGAAGCCTTCGGGTCCGTAAAACTCGATGTTTCCCTCGGCGCCAGTCAACAAGTGTATATTAATGCTCATGCACTCGTGTGATATGGGATTTAACATCGTTCGCGGAGCTTAAAGTGGTGTTCTTGGATAGACGGAATAACGAGACTATGGTGGTTATATAACCTTCTCAAAATCATTAATAATTCACAAAACACAAAAGAAATCAGTTACCGAGACGTTGTTGGGAAATGTGTTAATAAACTTCCGTAAATTCAGACAACTTAAACATCTCTAACCCGCTGGCGGAGGTATGCAGTCTTTGAGTGCCCTCTTGTAGCCAGGAATAGTGAGGTCCGAGCAACGGATTGGCACTTATTTAAAATTTTATCTGGAAGGGTGGGCGCTTACTCGAAGAAATACGGTATGTCTCAAATAGTTAATTTTTTTGTGTAGGCGCTGCTGGTACCCCCGGTGCTGCTGGTTCTTCTGGTACTTCCAGTTCTGGATTTTGGACTGGTGAGTGATACATTGGTCGGTCAGAGCATGGTCTTTACAATTACAGTGCGTATCTCACTAAGCTCGATTTCTAGCCATATGTTGGGACCCGATGCTTAACTCCCCGAAATCACGGCTGGCCTCGTGAGCCCGTCCATCGTCGATTTGCACCAATCGCAAATGTGCTTGCACATTTTCGGCAGACATGTATTATTGGGTGAATAGGATTATTGCATGAATTACCCCGTTAGTTCGAAATGGCGATCAATAGAGTGCTGATGAGTGAGGCATGCGATCGCATTTTAGAAACGTTTAAGATGTTTGTCTAGACGATTTACAACAGCAAGCTCTGGAGAAATTGGTTAATGGCCAAGATATTTTCGTCTCTTATCCTTACAGGATCAGGGAAGTCACTTATATTTCACTCAGCTTCTTTGGTTTTTGATATTGTAAAATTAGTTTATGCAAAACGTCGCAGACACGTTCTGTGGTTCACGCATTCAGCCGTCTCTTTTCGGGGCCCGGGAGACGGTTGGAAATCGAGCCTACTATCTCACCTCACTCACCTGTGGAGATTTTAATATATTCGTAATCTTGGGGTTCTCCTAAGAAAAATTGCAATATATCTTGTTATTATCTTTATGGACTTTTTTTCTGTCCTGTTAGTCGCTTTAATATTTATGCACTTTCAGGGCATCCTCAGCATAAAATTGAAGATTATTGTTAATGGCTTTGATGTTTGACGCGTTTCCAGACAATTTAAATTAAAGTGCCATCTCACCTGTTGGGATTTTATATATAAATAATCTTTGGGTTTTAGTGAGCGAATTTGCAATATATTTTGTCGTTCCAAAATTTTATATTCATGGACATTTCCGCTGTCAAAGTTGGCATTTACCGGAAGTGACGTGCCTATAGGGATGAGCTTTTGAAAGAAAACCAACAATGTTTTGCAGGCTAATAGTTTTCAATTTATCATTTTTAGACAATTTTGCACGACCAAAATTGTTGGGTCGATCCCTGTTTTTGTCGATTTTTACTTGATGTCCTTCTGGGCAAGATTATTTTTCTGACAAATGGCGGTTCCTTCAGGGCGATCGCCAAAATTTTGAAGCCAGATCCGCCATCCTCCTACTCCCTGTCTAGTACTCTTTGCGGGCTTAAGCGTAGTAAGAGTTAACCGGGGCACAGAATTCCACTCCCGTCGGAACCTTTGAAGTTTATGTCCTCGCGCATGTCGCCTCGCGCATCTAGATTCCTCGCCATCCTACGCCATCCTACGCCATCCTGGCAAGTTCCCCCGGCAGATTGGACCTTCAAAAGAAGGTTAAAACTGCTGAGGGAACTTGCCAGGATTGCGTAGGATGGCGTAGGACATTGCGTAGGATGGCGTCGGATGGCGTAAAATATCGCGTATGCGCATTGAAGAAATGCGGACAAGTTTTTACGCGAGTCGGACTTCTGGTTGTCTTACTATTCTGTGACCGGGGGACCGGGGGAGTTGGAAAAGCCATAAAACAACTGATACCACTAGGAAACAGAAAGAAAATACAACGAATACAGTCCGAAATCGTCAACTAGCATACTTCAAGGCTTTGTAAAGACATATTTTACTATCAAAGGTACACAAAGTGTTTCATAATGAAGTTATTCAATGTTTTTGATGTCTTTTTACGAGTTTTGTGATGTAGGCAAGTTTATCGATTACCGGGCAGAGTAAAAAAACTACAAAATAACACTCTTACTATTTAATAATACCAACAAATGCCCAAACTAAGCTTCTAAACCTTGTACAGTGTTCTCTGATACCAATAGCATACATTTCCTAAATGTGGCTCTTTTGGTTTCTTTTTGTGCTACAAAACATCAAAGGTTTCCATGGCGGCCGTCTTCGTACTCCCAATTCGTCATTTCCGCTGGCTTTATTTTTGGAACCAGATGAGCTATCCAGTTTATATATTGAGATCAGTGGCTATCGCTCAATTGTAAATTTTGCGCCATAATTTTCATTAATATTACTGTTTGTTCTTTTACCTTACTATAGGTGCTGCCACTGGAGGATTGCTAGGATATTTGTTTGGCGGGTAATTCCTATTTTACATAATCTGTTTTCTAATTTTTCTAATCAATTTCACGCATGTGACCTAGAAAATCTGTCTCCCAATAATACCATAGATGATGGAAGGGTACCCTGCGAGTCAGAGCTCCTTTCTGACCTACGCAGGCTTCGGGGGAAAGTGGGCTCTGCCAACAAACACGATCTTCGCCCCAAGTTTGGTGCGAGTCAATCAGGTTTTAAACTGGTCAAACAAGTTCTAGTTTACGAACACGCGTAAGCAGGAAAATAGGAAGTGACGCGTTAGAACCTGGGCCCAAAATAGTATCTTGGCAACCGTTCACGCATGCTCAAAAAAGCCTGCGTAGGTCGGAAAGGGGCTCTGAATCGCAGGGTAATGGAAGGGGAACTGGATAGGAAACTTACGAAACCGGAAACGATGTTTGCACAACTTGCTATGGTAATTATACACTTGTAAGCAGCTAATGCACCTAACGGGTGGTCCCACATGGTTAACCGATCAGTCACTGCTGAACTTAAGTGATATTACACTATTGTTTAATTTCAGCAATACCATAGCAGGTTGTGCAATCTCGTTCCCAGAGCCTACGTCCCCCACCCAGGAAACGAGAGACTCTGGGATAATCCGTTTCACATCGATATTTCATTGGCTGACGAACACAATGAACTCTATATAACTCTTCTTCCGGATAACAAGAATCCTGTGATGGCGTGAACGGATTATCCCAGAACGTGGGCTCTGGGAACGAGATTGCTGCAAACATCGTTTCCGGTTCGTAACATCGTTTTAAGTTTCCTATCCAGTTCCCCTTCCATTATCTATGATAATACTAGCGACGTTAAGATCAACGACGCGGCAAGCTCGATGACGCGCCTTAAAAACAAAAGAATTCTTAATGAAAACAAAGTGAATGAATAATTTGTAATATTAAGAGTATATATCAATACCGTCTTCGTTCTGTAAACAACGCCACTCTCAGCATTTTCACGTCTTCAATTCAGAACGACGTGAACACGCAGTGAAGTGCTTAAATTCTTAACCTTGACTTCAGCTCATACATCACAGCCGTTTTAGCAAGAACTGGAGCGTCTTGAAAGTCATTAAACAAGCTTAAAGCCTGGTTTTCATTTGTCGCATTTCATCGCCGATCATCGCCAATGCTCACATTTGCGACGATCGGGGATTGTCTGGGATGATCGCCGATCATCCCAGACAGTCGCCGTCGATAACCGATCAATGCGGGAAAATAATATTTTTTTGTCAAAATGGGCGCCCCCTAAACAACAGATTATTACTCTATACGAAGCTTTCACTCGTCATAGCGCTGGTACTGTGTAAGAAATATAGAAAGAAGAGTTTCTGGGAGCGAAAAATATTGGAGACAAGGGAAGAACCAAAGAATCATGGCAATTTCATGCATGTTTGAAGTGCTTTGTTTTCTTCCAGAGACTGGGTCCTAATTTGTCTTATTTCATCGGATTTCGGTTTTCATGAAACAATTTTTTTTTTGGTTCTTGCGATGATCGCCGATAATCGGGGATTGTCCCCGATTGTCGGTTTTCATAATCCTATTTCATCGCAATTCATCGCAAAGCTGTATCGCCGATGATCGGCGATGAATTACGATATATGAAAACCAGGCATAAACATGAAATACGGCAGTTAATTTACCGGGTCTTCTTTTAAATGCCTTGCTTTTTAATGTTTTTAAGGCCGCGTCGTCGAGTTAGCCGCGTCGTAGATCTTAAAGGCATAGTGTTACCATGACGCAAACTTGAAAAACTTCGTGGACACTGATATTCAAGTTCACATGATTAAAATTATGAGTATTACCCACTTCAAAACTTGGACTAAATAGTCCGTAAATAAACGCACTAATGACTTACTCTTTTAACGTTTTAAGAATATTATTCCTTTGCTTTGCACACAAATATAACTTTTGTCTCGCGCAAAACTATTAATTAAGCGGTAATTGAATACCTGACGCTGTGCCTTCAAGGTCCCTATATTAGGGACTTTAAGATGCTAAACGGCGCTTAAAAAGCAACATAAATTCTGTAACTGCAAAAAGTCACGGTTAACTATTATATTTAACAAATAAAACATAAAGTTCCGTGCATATGTACTCTTATAAAGGCACGTTTGACGTCATTTGAACACGAAAGAAGTTGAGTAGAGGCACGAGGCGATAGCCGAGTGCCTTTACACTTTTTTCGTGTTCAAATCACGTCAAATGTACCTTTATAAGAGTACATATGCACAGGAGCGATATGTTTTATTTGTTTTATAAAATAAGAAGTGGATAAATCAAACTAAAAGTGAGGTAGTTTAGGAATTTGGCGGGCTTTTCCGGCCAGCTGACGCCATTTTACGTCATTCATGATCTATGTTCTCTTATAAATGCACGGAGTCCAACCAATCAGAACGTGCGTAGAGGGCCCCTTATTTTATAATTGATATTTGAAGTTAGTTTAATGACTTTTGAAACGTCCCAGTATTGCTAGAATGATTGTCGTGTTTGTATTGAGGTCAATGTCAAGGGACAGTTCTCACTGTCTTTTGGTGAGTTTGACGTCGTCTTGAAGACGTGAAAATGCTGTAAGTGGCGTCGTATAAAGAACGAGGACGGTGTTGGGATTACTCTTGGGATTACAAATTATTCATTCTCTTTGTTTCACAACTAGAATTCTTTTATTTGGAGGACGCCGTGCCGTCGTAGCATCTTAAGGTCCCTAATAGGGACCTTAAGATGGTGGGACGACGACGGCGGTTAAAAAGCAATTCAAATTGTAGTATTAAAAAGAAGTCACGGTTAACTGACTACTGTATTCAATACTTGAAGCTTGTTTTATAATTTTCAAAGTGTTAAAACCGTTGCAGTGTCAATGTTAAGGCAATCTGGCCCACAGTAATTGGTAATAACTGTTGTGGTTACCCTGCCTATATACTTTGATATATATATATATGTATATATATATATTTTTTTTATCTGTAAGTTGTAGGCAAAGTTTAATAAAATAAAAAAAATAAAATAAAACAAGTTCTCATCACCCCACGAGTCAACGTCGTCTTGAAGACGTGAAGATGCTCTGAGTGGCGTTGTATGCAGAGCGAGGACGGTGTTCAGATTACTCTTGGGACTAATTATCTTTGTTATCTTTGTTTTGCAAGAAAAATGGCTTTGTTTGAAGGACGTCGTCCTCGAAGTTGCCGTCGTAGAGCTTAAGGTCCCTAATAGGTCTACGACGGCGACTTCAACGACGACATTCCTCAAACAAAAAAATTTTTTTGAAAAACAAGTAGAATGGATATTTAATTAATTCGTTTTAATTTAATTAATTTTTCATACCTAGAGTCATCTGAACACTGTTCTTCGGTACAACGCATTTTCACGTCTTCAGGACGACGTCAACTTACCAAAATATGAGAACAAAGTGGTTCTCTGATGAAAATATTGTTGGCAATGTTTTTTCGTAATCCTAAAGATGTTATGGTAGTTAGTAATCGTGCAAAATTTCATTTCAAAATTCGTTGAAGAAAAGGTGATATTTTACGTGTGAAGTTTGTATTTTGGAGCATATAATGATGATTTATTTAACGTCGTGTATATATATAAAAACAGATTAACACTAAACAAGTTAGATGTTTGCAATATATATATATATATATATATATATATATATATATATATATATATATATATATATGTATATATATATATGTATATATATATATGTATATATGTATATATATGTATAATGATTTATTTAACGTCGTAAGCACAGGATGTGGTCGCCCAATCATCCGAGCCAGAGGCTCATGTTTAAAGTGCACGGCATAAGCTAAGACCTAAGTGTTGATTTTACGGAGGGAGGAAAACCGCAGAACCCTGCGAAAAACCCTCGAAGCACAGGAGAGACCAACTAAACTCTACTCACATGAAATTCAAGTTCGAGAGCGGAGCTATTCCCAGACGGTCACCCATCCAAGTACTAACCCCGTCCAACTGGGCTTAACTACAGCGGTGAGAGACAGCGCCCTAACAGCACACGCCACCCGTGCTTCCCCATTAAAGTGACCGAGCTTGAGAAGAATGAGTCGAGGAAGCTTGTGACGTCATAGACTCAATAAGAACAATGACCCTTTTGTTGACAACAACAATGATCTTTTGTTTTTGTTGGGTCTATGACGTCAAAGTTCTCCTCAACTCATTTTTCTCAAACACGGCCAATTTAATGACGGCGCTCCAAAATACAAACTTTGCACGTGAAATACAACTTGGTTTTTGAGAATTTCGAAATGAAACTTCGCACAATTACCAAGCACAATAATATCTTTAGGATTATGCAGAAACATTACAAACAATATTTTCATCAGAGAACCACTTTAAGACTGACTTTAATACAGACACTACGATCATTTTAGCAACACAGCAAATTTTAGGTCTTTCTTAGCCCACCTTAAGAGATATCGGGTGGGGCTTAAACACCCCCCCCCCCCCCCCATCCTCACTTGTTCCGCCGCCTTTACTTCAAGTAAAATGTATGTTCTTTTCTAATCACGGCCGTCGTCCTAGCATTTGAAGGTCCCTATTCTCCTTCGCAGGGAGGCGATGTTACTAAGACATCTGTCTTCGTCACTCGGAGTAGTACCTATAATATTATTCCCAACCTGAGTTCGCCGTCCCACAATCATTTTCCTTTCTTCTCTTTTTCTTTCTTTTTCTTTTCGCTTTTTTCTTTTTTCACCTTTTCTCTCCATTTCTTTCCCTATTTTTTCCTATTTCACCCTACCTTGCCTTATACTATGCTCTGGGTTTTTTTCATCTTTTCTCTTCTCTCCTCTCCTCTTTCCGTCTATTATTTTTTTTTTCATTTTTGCACGTACTCATTTCAGACGCTCTTCTGGTAACAGTTACTATCGTCAGAATCCTTATGGAGGTGGGTGGGGTTCGCCGTACAATAGCAATCCTTATTATCGAGATACTGGTCGCGGTTGGTTTGGTAACTGGTTTGGAGGAGGAAGGTCATATGGCCACCATCCTTCAAATCACTCTTTTGGATCTTCATCGTTTGGGAGTTCTCGTTCGAGTAGTGGATCTCGTACCGCCTCAGGTAAGGTTTACTTCAGTGTTGCAGTGTGCAGGTTTGAGCTGGCCAGCACAATGTTGTACTGGCCAACATTAACAATGTTTTAAAGGCATTAGGATAGATCATAATGAAAAGGCGCTCAGCTCGAAACGTCAATATTTCATTATCAACTGAGTATTCTCGGCAGTTTACGACATTTTCACTTGGAACAATGCTGTGCTAACCAACAAGGTTGTGTTAGCCAGACAGATTGAACAGATTGTATTGATCAGAATGAACAATGTTGGGTTGGTCAGCATTAACAATGTTGTGCTACCCAGCATGAACAAGGTTGTGTTAGCCATCATTAACAATGTTGTGCTACCCAGCATGAACAAGGTTGTGTTACCCTTCATAAACAATGTTGTGCTACCCAGCATGAACAAGGTTGTGTTAGCCATCATTAACAATGTTTTGCTACCCTTCATTAACAATGTTGTGCTACCCAGCATGAACAAGGTGGTGTTACCCAGCATGAACGACGTTGTGTTAGCCAACATTAACAATGTTGTGCTACCCAGCATGAACAAGGTTGTGCTAGCCAGAATTAACAATGTTGTGTTAGCCAACATTAACAATGTTGTGCTTAATTCTCAGCATGAACAAGGTTGTGTTACCCAGCATGCATGAACAACGTTGTGTTAGCCGACATTAACAATGTTGTGCTACCCAGCATGAACAACGTTGTGTTATCCAACATTAGTTCACGATTACCTCAGTTTTCTTTGATGTACCGCGGTTGTTTATTTTTAATAGTTACTCCCGACAAGTTAATTGCCGCAGGGTAATATGTAATATATATTAGCCCGGGGCAATTAACTTAATTTATGCGTGGTTGGGAAAATAAGCTTTAATCCATGGTCACAAATGTGATAAAGGATTTATCATCGCGTCCGAAGTGTTTTTAGACAATCTCTGTGATAACTCAGTATCTCAGTTTTCTTAGGCAACCTAACTCGGTGATCTTAGGCAACCTCGGTAACTACGTAAGTTATTAACCTCGGGCCTTCAGCCCTCGGTAAATAACTGACGTAGTTACCTCGGTTGAGGTAACTAACCTATACTTAACAATGTTGTGCTACCCAGCATGAACAACGCAGTGGCGTAACTTTGTGCTCGGGTGCCCCTGCCCCAAACTAGAAAGGCCCCCCGGCCCCGGGGGACCTAGGGCGCGAAGCCCCCGAATTGAATTTCACATTCCCCAGAAGTGCATCTTCGGCGATTTCATCATCATATCAAACGTTTGTTGGATTACAGTAAAAACCAGTGTATAAGAACTTGTGAATTAAGAACCTTTAGGCTAAAATTTGCCTTTTAGACCCCCATTTTATAAGAACCTTTTTAGCCTAAAAATTATAACAGGTTCTTATTTGAAAAACTTCAGTTGAAATAACTGAAAATAAATGGACAAAAACTGGTTGTTACAGTATGACTGTGCAACTGTCAGGCGGTTCCATTGTTTATTAACATTCTAGTTTTGTTGCAGTTTAATTGTTACATAAAGGACCTTCTTTTTGATTATGTGGTGAAATTAGTTATAATTAAAGTGTTTATTGTACAAAAGCAAGGAGCCACACCCATTTTGAGCTTGTTGTTGGACCAACAGCAAGCACCCTTACCTCGAAAAAAATAAGAACCTGTTTAAGAACCCAAATAGCCTAAAACCCAGTAAATCCCACTTATATAAGAACCTTTTTAGGCTAACTCGAAAAATGGTGGTTCTTATACGCGGGTTTTTACTGTATACGAATATTTATGTAAAAAGGGAGCCCAAATAATATAAGCCGGTTGGTTTCTTCTTTGGGTTTCCTTGCCGATTATCATATTCTTTTCTGTTTGTTTTGTATATATTTTGCTGGGCGAAATAAATTGACTTGACTTGATTTATCAAGAATATAATCTGACGAAAATACCGTAATCACATAACTACATCGTTGAAAACGCACTTTACAATATAAACACAGATTTGTTTACAAACAAAACAAACGAACCTGGCTCTTACACTGTTGCATTAAAAGCAAAAATAAAACATTTTGTTTTTGCGTCTACGTTGCTATAGCAACAGTAGACGTTATTGTCACTTTTGTGACGTAATAGGTTTTCCTCTATCAGATTCACCAGCGCGCGAAACGTTCTGAGCGAATTACATAGCCAATATAAGCGAAGGTGTGCCGATGTTCTCCGATGTAGCAACGAATTTATGTGTATGTATGTGATTTAGTGAATATGGCGTCGACTGCTTTCTGCTTCATTGCTTCGTCCATCTTGTCATTGAAAACGAGTTGTTTCTTTTGATTTCGGGGCGATTTTATCAAGGTAAGGCATCAGACTTATGAAATAGTTGTTTGAAAGGAAATATCTATTTGCAGTTGTTTTACTTTTAACTCAAGGCATTTTGTCCTCAACGTTAATACTGTATCACTGTAAGCCCGACAGTTACAGACAAAACATTTTATCGTTTCAAAAATAAATATAGAAAGGGTACCCGGATTCATTTTACGGGATTTTAATACTCTAAAAACCATTGTCGCATTAATATGCGTCAAAATAGTATACACTGTACTGTAAGATTATATTTTATTAAATGTGCAACTGTATATGCTATAAAGCAGTCCAACCAAGCGATCCATTTCTTGAAAATTGGAATCAGAAATTGAACTCTTAGTGAATGCTCTAGACTTGAATCAAGTCTGTGTCCAAGTCTATAAATACTCCTACCACGATTGTTATTAACACTTATCACCGCTTAGCTTATATCTTGATACAGGTAAAATGTGAGTTATCTAATCTACATCATTTGTACAAAAAGATTACTGAGAACATTATACATCGGTTAAACAAATTTTAATTGTTATTGGAAAAGATTCTCGCTTACTATAACACTATACATTAGTAAAACAAACTTTAACTGTTCGAAACGATTTCCAATGCTACACTAAATTAATGAAGTCAATTGTTTGAGAAAACAAACGTTATACATCCGTTAAACCAGGTCATTTAACATACAATGCCAACGGCTTTTTGACGTAGACCTTGGATAGAACATCCCTCTGGTAGACTTTGCTTTGCGAGCCATGCCTCTGCCTTTGCCGCAATCAACTCCCATTCTTCTTTTTGGCTAGATTCTTTCTGCCGGAGATAACTTAGCGCAATGATTGTTGCCCATATTGTCTCCATTTCTGCTTCGCACGACACAGGACAGCTGGTCTTAATGACGTCCAGTTTCTTGTCAATAATGGCCGCCAGTCCTGTGGTTAATCGCCAGGCACCGCTTGCTAGCTGCAAGCCGATAATGGTAGCAAGCTTGTCTGGAGTTACATTGGCTTGAGAAGACGAGCCAGGTAGCTCCGTTGTTTCTTCGCGTCTGGACTTGCCTTTGGACCTGCCTTTCGACATCTTTTTTAGCACTACGCTCCCAGCCATCTTACTTTGAAGTGAAATGCCCGACGACGCTAGTGCTGGTAATTTACGCTTGCTTAGTATTATTGCTGGGCGAATATCCCAGCTTTGCAAGCATCCTGTGATTGGTTCATTCCGGTATTCATCTACTGCTATGAAGCCTGTCAGGGACGATACGACACTGGAATTGCAACTCAACTTTATGATATCATCTCTTTTATCTTTGCCACCGTCGTGCGACTCCATCTCCCTGATTAATCTCTTGGCAGCAAGATGGTGGATGGTGGTCACGCGCTGATTATCTTTGGCTACGGCCACTGGGATCTCGAACTTCATCTTGTGTTCAACCTTCCCTCCGAGTAAGTCTCCAGAAAGACACACTGATCCTTCGGTTGCAGACGTTGCTTGGTCTTCGGCTGAAATCTGACTGAGGATAGCGTATATGATAGTGCGTTCACCAATGAAGATTGCTGGAACTGTATCTGGTACTGCTTGGGCCGTGTAGCCATTAGGGAGACTGAAGTTGAGTTTTGCGTCTGTGACTGCTGGCTGCATGGCTCTCTTCAATGAACGAATCACCTATTGTTGTAATGTTAGAAATACTGTGGGAATAGATAGTACAGATCACTGATCTCAATAATATAAACAGATGGGACATGCATGGGGCCGAATTTTGCGTGCCAGTTGTATGCTGACGTCACCACTACCTAAGGTGTTGTCCATTAAAGTTTATGCGCTTTCGTAGTTTGAAAACAGATAAAATGAATTACTTAAAGTGCCTATCTTACGTTTGGGGATTTTTTCGTAATATTTGGGTCTTCCTGAGAAAAATCATAATATATCTTGTCAGCCGAAAATTTCATCTTCATGGACTTTTTTTCCTGTCAAAGTTACCGGATGTGATGTCATAAGAGGCATTTTTGTGGCAAGTAACAAAAGAAAACTGGTTTGGAATGCCTCTTGTGACATCACATCCGGTAACTTTGACAGCGAAAAAGTCCATGAAGATGAAATTTTCGACTGACAAGATATATTATGATTTTGCTCAGGAAGACGCAAATATTACGAATATGTAAAATCCCCAAACGTGAGAAGTTCTAAACGAATGTAATTACACAAGAAGTACTCAATAAGGTTTAAGAGGATAATTTCTTACATTTGTTTTACTGAACTATAAAACCTTTAAATTCTATTCAGATTTTCTTCAGTGCCGATAACGAAGAAACTTCACGATTCACAAAACTGGAAAACAGACTATAAAATCTACAAAGAATCCAATTCTAGGTCTTAATTGTGTCTTTGATAGCACATTGTTGGCCATTTAAAACTGAACCGGTGTAACAGGACCAGATGCCCCCCGTTCAGGACTAGATGCCCCCTTCTGAAATCCTTCAAAATGCTTAGTAAAACATCTTAAACCAAGTTCGAAATGTATTGAAACTTGTTTTGAAGCTAAAAATGAAACTTTTAGATGATTAAATGAGTTCGCAGGCATCCGATAGACGTTGAAACATAGTCAATCGAAAGCGCCAATGAAATGTTATTCACAGTCGGCAATGATTAATAATTTGTTTTTCTATTTTTGCCGGGCATCGTCAGGGCACCACAATATAGATACATACCTTAGGTTGCATTCTCTCTCCACTTGCAATGAACTCAGCTGTGCCTCTTCCAGCCTGTGCTATGCCCTTGACAAGCGTACTTGAAGCACCAGAACCGATGCCAAATGAGAAGCACCTATGAACAGAACAGATTATATTACCACTATAAACGTAATTATTTACACCTTCCTTTTATCTTAACTCTTTCTAGGCGGCACCCGACTCTCGAGTCTTGTATTTTACTCTGGTTTATATATATATATATAAACCAGAGTAAAATACAATATATATATATATATATATATATATATATATATTTTCATCTCGCGTGTAAAGTGGACTCCACGCACGTCGAGATTAGCACCCTCACCGGGTGATATATATATATATATATATATATATATATCTCCCGGTGAGGGTGCTAATCTCGACGTGCGTGGAGTCCACTTTACACGCGAGATGAAAAGCTGAAAGCAATTTTAGAAATATATATATATATATATATATATATGTTATCAAATCCACAACTTTCGCAGTTCGAATAGCCGGGTACTGGTAATTAACCTGTTATATTATTCAAATTATTTAAATTTACGTCAGCAAATTATAATTTATAAGTTCGTTAAATTGGATTACGAAATAGTTTTTCAACGATCATGACGAAAGAAATCTTTGCCAGAAAAAATGGTTTCATCTAAAATGTAGTACATTAATATTACTATGAAAAAAGACCAAAGAAAGAAGGCTAACAAGAGATGTGGCAGCGAGAAAAAGACAACAATAAATACGACTTAAAACCACTGGAAAAAGCCTAAAAATTAATACGATAAAGACCGAAAACGATGCCGACCGAAATGTAACTGAAAGTGAAGGATATGTCCTGAAACTGTTCAAAGCCGGTAAAGAATTTTGCTCTGGTGTATTCTACATAACTCGAGAGGGAACGATGAAGAAATTTTGAAACAAACGGCTTTTTAGATCATGAAGAGAAGTGAATGATGCCTTGTCATATTTATGCGTCAACAACGAAAAAAGTAAGAAACCGCGAACGAGAAAAACAACCCGAAAAGACTAGACTGAATTGGCAGGAGATTCGTATTTAACAGTTTAGCTGAGTTAAAACGGAAGAAATCTTGAAAATGAAAATGAAAATTAATATAAATAATATATTGTCTAGAATTGTCTTTCAACGCTAGGACGTTGACATTGTGTCTTCTCTTGGCCACTGTTTATATATATTTTTGAATGAAAATTTGTCATTTGGTTCATCTCGTTGTTTGTTTGTTTTTTAATATTGACATTGCATGTTCTTTCGATGTGTCAATACATGACTACAGATGAACCTTGCTAACTAATTTTCTGGATGTTTTCTGATCTGTGTGCCATTAATACAACAAAAAACAGAAATTAGGGGAGGGGAGAGTGGGGTTAAAAAATGCATATAAAGCGGGCGAGGGGTTGTTGCGTTCATGTATTTCTAGTTGTACTCGTGATAGGGAAAATCCACCGACGGGAAAGGGATAAATCGGGTGGTAAGCCAGAGAGGACGGGGAGTATGCGAATGGCGTGGGCGCCTTGCATCCGGTTGTTAATTGGAGGGCATCCTTGATGACAACGTCGACAAGCTTTGTGTAGCAGATGCGCGCCTACACAAGTGGAGTGGACTAGGGCAAGCGTTGATGTGTGAAGGGTGGTGAAGTTTGCACCCCAGTTTCTGATGACTAAACCTTGTTTGTATAAATACACAGGTGATTATAGAAAATTGCGCGCGCTGATTAGTCGAGCTACTTCGGACTAATTCTGCATAATCACCTACAGCGTTTATTCAAAATAGCAGCCAGCCAAGTTGTCAATGCGACAGACGAGGAAATTAACAATTTTAAAGAAAATGTTGTCCTAAAAGTACGAAACCTCGACTTATTATTCACCGATATTCACTGAGCCAATTGTTAATTAGTATAAGTGCCGGTCCCCATATTGGCCACTGAGAAACTAAAATTGTCTACAATAATGCCTATCTGTAGTAGTGTGCACACCGCCTAACATCACTGATAAGATAATGTTTCGTGTGGCACAGTGTTTCACCAACTCAGAATTGTGGTTATAATGGATCGCCAATTAGTTCAACAGTATTCGACATGTATGGATGTTGAAACACGTTATACTAGCTATATTTAAAAAAATAATTGTTTTTGGCCCCACAAAATTTCCCACTAAAACAGACCTTGCATTGTGAGAATTCTGTGCAACAAGCTTTATCACTGACTCCGTGTTGCTAACACTTCCATCTGTCAGCACAAAGACTTGTCGTGGAAGTCCCTTCATTTGAGCTAGACCAAAGATGTGCTTTAGAGGATCAAATATCTCTGTTCCACCAAGATCGGCTTGTAGACCTGCAAAAAATCAAGTTGGTGACGTTTCAGTTGGTGACGTCATTAGTTAATGGCATCATCAGTCAGTGACGTCATTAGTTAATAACGTTACCAGTTAGTAGTTAGTGACGTCATCAGGTTGGGATCAGTGGTGGTGACAGACGTTGACGTTGTCAGTTTGTGACATCTGTTAGTGACGTTAGTCACCCAGTTTCCCATGGCTACCGATGTTACCTAAAATACTTATATAAAGTATGCTATAACAAGTATGTTCAAGCACAGACCTTCGGCATGAGCTACTGCCTTCTCCAAGTTGTCTTGGTTGTAGGGAACACTTTCGGGAAAAAGCTTTTCATACGAGCTTCCAAAGCCAATGACATTAAAATAACATCCTTCTGGGATACTTTTTAAAAACAGAAGAAGTGTTTGTGCAGCATCACGGATGTACTCTCTACGCATGCTACCACTGCGATCAACGACAAACACAAATTCACACGCAGCTTGGATGCATGACATATCACCACTGAACTCTGGAAAGAAGCTAACCATGATGGTAGTACTCATTTGAAAATCATTTTCGCCATCTGACAGGCTTGGTTCAACAATTACCAGTGGTTTGTGGGGCTCTTTTGGATGCACTAGGATGACAATATCTTTGGGATCGTCTTCTTCCAGACTAACATTAATAACTTGATTCAGCGTCTGTGTTATGATCCTGTGCGATGGTGATGTCACTTGGGAAACACGTTCAGCCCCATTGATTACCATATCAAACTTGTACTCCGATGGGCCTTCCGCGTGTTTGACCGTCTTTTCTTCCCCAGCGGTTATCGGTCCCAGGGGGTCAGTACCCCCTGAAGGTGTGTACCGAGGTTTTAGTACGGTTGGAAGAACAAATCTCACGGATCCGTCAGTTTCGACGTCTAATTCACCGACCATAGTAAGACGAATCTCAGCTTTCTTTCCAGGGGGAAGATTACCAAGAACTAACATAAAGATGTCGCCTTTTACCTCTTCACCGAACGCAGCAGTATGACCGCTAGCTATGGCTTCCTTGTACAACTCTCTCGCCTTTTCTTTCTCTTCGATCTTAGCTCGTATCGTTTTTCCATCGATGACCGCTTCTAGGCTGACCACGGCGTACGAATCATCGACTGGAGTGCGAAAAAACACTTCAAGTGGATCGGAAGAATCGTTCTCGTAGCTCAGCTTCGAACGGAAGCCGACAACATAGCCTTGTAAAAATGCTCGGACTGAGATGCTCTTGAGCGGAACCGATTCTTCCCTTCCTTGAATGAGTAACCCTGTTAGCACCATGTTAGCTGTACTTGTGTAGACAGTTAGGAGACTTTGTAGATGCGAAAGTGAAAATCGTAAAGTCTGAACTGCGTCAGTCGGCTCTGATAGAAGAAGCCGGAAATCGAATACAAAGTCAGTGAATATATATTATGGCACAATCGTGTATTAATATATTCAAGTTATAATTTGCTCAAGCATAGCATTAATTTAGGCATATCACACTGGCATAGTCTTGGAGTATAAAAGAACAACAACACGTGCATATATAGTTGGATTAGTTAACTTACTCTTGGGGCCATTTAGTTAGGCACTGCACAGTGTTTAAGGATTTATACAGTGAGTAGCTAAACAAGATACACAATCGTGTATTAATATATTCAAGTTATAATTTGCTCAAGCATAGCATTAATTTAGGCATATCACACTGGCATATACTTGGAGTATAAAAGAACAACAACACGTGCATATATAGTTGGATTAGTTAACTTACTCTTGGGGCCATTTAGTTAGGCACTGCACAGTGTTTAAGGATTTATACAGTGAGTAGCTAAACAAGAGGTAACGGTCGTCGTCCGATACATAAAAGTACTAGAGGCGTAGAGCATACTTCTTGCATGTTATATTGGCGAAATTGGTCCCTAGTACTAAATCAAGGATTAGTGCTCAAGAGTTTTCGAGTGTTTACGGAAACAATCCGAATAATTCGACTAGCATGTTCGGATCTCGCGAGCGCCAACAATGCCATGACATTTTCTAAACTCACGACGCCGTTTCTCGGGTGAGACGGTGGGGTTTTGGATTTTTTAGCATATACTGGTTGAACGTGTTCTCTGAACTTCTCTATGTTCTGCCTGTGGTGTGTACGAATTATAATTTCTATTCCAGCCAAACGATTTACTTGGTCAAGTTAACACGTTGAGGCCTGACGACGAGTCTTAGTATTTTATTCTGGCTAACGCCAGACGATTTTATTCAGCACAGGGAGAGGTCCAGGCCTCAAAGTGTTAACCTTTTCCCTTCTAGAGTTCTTCCCTTGACGAGTCCAAATCGTCTTGTGTTCGCCAGAGTAAAATACTAAAAGCCCACCACAGGGGGACTGAAGGGACAACTTATCCATTGAAACAAGTCAGTAATCGACATCATATGAATTCTCGCTTATTGAGGCAAATGCGGATTACACAAAACCACCATTTACTGAGTATTCGTATTTAGATTAGGGTGACGAATATTGTGGCGGAGCCCATAGAGGCCCAAACTATTACTGATCTCCCCCATTGACACTTGACAGTAGTGCCTCTTGAAGCACAAAGGCTGAGGTGAACTCAGTCTATTTTTTGGTTACATCCGTTTAGTAGTCACTATATAAGGCTCTTTTCCACTCATCACAGAAACTAGTTCGCAGCTTGCCAAGAGTACTTGTATCTCACAAAGAACTCACAACGAGAAAACAAGCACAGTGAGTTGGTTGTTTTTAATTAGTGCAAACACTCGCAGCGAGCTGTGAGCTGGTTTTTGCGATGACTGGAAAAGAGCCTTGAGGCAACGGACTACCACTGCGGCAGTTCAAGATAGGCTTCTGTAGTGACTTTTTTTACGTTGTCAACAGAGTCAAGACGACGTGAAGATTACTCTTGGGAACTTAATTTGCAAGAGTTCTTTGATCCGACGCTTTGTTTGATGTAGCCGTCGTCCATGATCTTGGACGTGTCAAACCAGTTTTGAAAACAGGTTTGGTGCAACACACATTCTGATTGGCTACTGAGCGTGCTTACGCAATAACCAACGAGTTGTTTACGAAAAATTAGCGTTCCTGAGCCAGTGGAGTTTCTGTAACCTTGTTTTTATCTCTTTATATTTACTACACGGCCGGCCAACCTCGATAAAAGTGTCTCAAAAACACCGTTGATGGCATTTTTTGTTACAAGCAGGCAACCATGCCAGATCGTATCGGATAGTATATACTTTGAACGCGAGGGAGGTTGCCAGCCGTAATTTTGAATTTATATGATTTTGTTCCGTTTGCAAATTGTACCGGCATCGTGTAAACGGGGTCTAAAACGAGGTCAGATGAGCAAATTTATAATTTTAAATCGTCGGCCATTTATGAATAAGGTCTATACATTCGTCTGTTTGCTCTTCTTTGCTAATCGGAGACACTAGCTTGTCTATCCTTGTCATTGAACCTTTAACATCATATTTTGTTCTATTTTTGTTTTAGGCATGGGTGGTACCTCGCGAAGATGAACGATTGTCAAAGCCTTAGAACATTCCATTCTACCGCAATATGTTGGTGACATTGGTGCAGACAATGTAACGCGATAGTTTTAGTTGGGGTTTTCAAGCATATACATGTACTAGTTTATGGGAAATAGATCTGATTGGAAGGTTGGTTTTATGATTTTTATTGATATTTAGCAGGCTCTGGACATAGCCAGGGGGTAGTAGGAGCTGCCGCGCCCCCCCCCCTACACACACAATTCGTTGCATGACAAAATACACTAGAACCAGAATGCACACTGAATACGGATGCACGCACCTCTCTCCTCCGCGGAGGCTTGGTAGGACCCCTTAGGTACCCCTTGGACGCGGGTCACAAGGGTGGTGGGCACGCGACGGGCGACGCGGGTCGCGAAAATGGAAGGACGCGAGTCGCGACGGATTCCGTGATGAGCGAGGGAAAGTGAGGTCTCGCGCCCCGCGCCCTAGGACCCTAGGGGTCTCTCGAAGCCTCTGGAGGACAGTGCACGCACCTAGTTACTCCACTTAGCTTATTGAGCTGTAGAAAAGCACTTTTGGAAGAGAATGTTCCATGCTTTAATATTTAACAAGTATATATACAACAAGTCCGAGTTGTCTATGAGCTGATAGTAATATAGCGTGTAGTATTTAAACATTATGTTATATAGCAACGAGGACGAATTATCTAATTGTTTTAGTATAAACTAACTAGTCGGACAGACAATTAAAATGCGAGTTTTCTGCCATTATTTTGCATTTAAAACCGGACTCTTTCGCTACTAGTGGTCTGTCACCAATATGGACAGTGAGTAGCTCAGCCAATCGGAATGCAGCATTTGTAAGTCTACTAGTTGGTTTATACTAAATGAGGGTAGCACTTGACATTTGAGAAGCGTTAAAACACGAAACATTTATAGAACGATTCGCCAGTGGGAAAATAAAGCCTAGTGCTGATTCGAGTTATAGATCACTTTATGACTGTGCTAAGTAAAAGCTAGTGACCTGGTTATTAAATAAGTTTTACAATAGCTATTTGGTGTTGTGTGTAACTTAAAAGTAACTATACCTCACTGATTCAATATGAAATATATCACGAAACAAATAAAAATGTATCTGATTGTAAAAATGTAGAGTACGGCGTGGGTAGTGTTTTCTTCTTCTTCTTCTTTCTTCTTCTTCTTCTTCTTCTTTCTTCTTCTTCTTCTTCTTCTTCTTCTTCTTCTTCTTCTTCTTCTTCTTCTTCTTCTTCTTCTTCTTCTTCTTCTTCTTCTTCTTCTTCTTCTTCTTCTTCTTCTTCTTCTTCTTCTTCTTCTTCTTCTTCTTCTTCTTCTTCTTCTTCTTTCTTCTTCTTCCTCTTCTTCTTCTTCGCCTTCTTCTTCTTCGCCTTAATCCCTCGCGGGGTCGGCCGCTCTAGTATGCTGACGCCAATAAGCTCTGTCCTGGGCATCCTTTTCTCTCAGGTTCAATAACCTCATATCTCTCTTTAAGGCATCTCCCCATCTCATCCTCTGCCTACCAACCGTTCGTTGACCTTCTATCGGATATCTCCATGCAATCTTTATCGGATTGTCCTCCTCTCTTCTCACCACGTGACCGTACCATCTCATTCTAGCTTCTCTAATCTTCTCCGATATTGCCATTACGCCAACTTCATCTCGTATGTCGTCATTTCTACGTCTCTCTCTTAACGATATTCCATGCATCCATCTCAGCATTCTCATTTCTGTTCTATCCAACTGTTGCTCTTCCTTCTTCCGCAAAGCCCACGTTTCAGATCCGTACATTATCACCGGTCTCACCACTGTGGTGTATATCTTCGTTCTCAGTCTCCTAGGCATTTTCCTATCCAACACCACACAGCTCACCTCCCTCCACTTCGCCCATCCGCTCTTTATCCTCCCTCTGCTTATTATTCCTCCTAGATATTTGAAACTTTCCACTTGTTTCAAAATGTTTCGATGGGCGTCTTGGTAAAGACGGTGGTAAATTGCCAAAATTTTTAGCAACGAAATAATGACATTTCGAGCCGGGATTTTCATTGTAACCCCTGGTAAAACAAGTACCACTCGTTTATGAAATACTACTTCGCCTCTTGAGAACTGTAGTTCGACTACAGTAGCGAACTAACGAAACTACAAAGCAGGAAAATTTCGAGTGTAGAACATATACATTTTAAGTCCAAACCGGGACCGGTTACGTAAATGCAACATCAAAGCCTTCCGACTAGGAGCGAGTCGCAGCAACGTATCAAGATAATCTACTTTATCAATTTCAATAGTCAAACTCGTGGAATGGGCGTAACTTTGTAGTTACAAACTTATAAAAGTAACTTTGTAAACTGTATAATTACAAATAATGAAATAAAAGTAGCGTGCTGTGGAGGCAGTGTTGAAACAACAATCGGAATACAGTAAGGTTAGATATACCGTAATGATTCGATAAGCGCCCGGACCGCTTATTTAATTTTAGGAGGTCGATGGGGGGCGCTTATTCGAGAGGGGGCGCTTATTTAATGTTTTAGCAAACACCGCAATCTGATTCTATGAAAACGCAGAACTTTAATAACAATCTTAACAAGAACAATAACAAGGATTTAAAAAAAACTGAAACCCTAGTTCTCTGCTCTAGTAGATAGAATACAAGTTATATTTGTAATGTAGCTAATTGTTCTCAATCAATCAATGACAAGTTCTAATATGCGCAATGCATATATTTGTGACAAATAAAATGTTGAAGGACAGTTGATTTTATACCGATGTTCATGCGTCTCTTATCGGTTGGGTAATAATTTACATACAGTAGTTCCCTATCGAGTGGAAGGAGGGGGGCGCTTATTTCAAAAAATGCAGTGGAAGGAGGGCGCTTATTCGAGAGGGGGCGCTTATTGGAAGGAAGGCGCTTATTCGAATCATTACGGTATTGCCGACACAGAGAACGTAGGAGTCTAACGTTTCGAGTGGGGTGTTTTCACTTAATTAATTTAGCTATTTTTAACTCTCGCTCATCCATTTTACACCCCCTCCTTTTTTGCTCATCGACTGCAGGAATAGCAAATGTCTTTCGCATCTCATTATTGATTTGTTATTGTTATTTTTATCGGATTCGCTTATTTTTGGTCACATAATTATCCTTCCTATATAAGCTCATTGTTTGTTTACACTCTTTACGTTTCTCACTGACGAAGGGGCCTTCGCTCGAAACGTTAGACTCCTACCTACTACTAAGACAAAGGATTTCTTTGTCTTCTAATTTTCCCTCATCAACATGCACGGGAAAATTAGAAGACAAAGGAAAAATTTCCCTCTTGCATGAGCAATGAGGAAAATACGAGGTTTACATTCCCTCGGAGAACAAAAGAATCCGAGGCGATCATGGTATTACAAAAAATAAGACCCTGCGATTCTGGTGCAGTGCTCTGACCACTGAGCTGCGGGGGCCGTTACCAAGAGCGTAGTAACGAGTTCTGTTTATAAAGGGGTGGTGATACCAAGAGAAGCATTAGGAATTATTAAATAAGAATTAAGAATACTTGTAATACATCTAATTCTTGTACATCTTCTATGTATAGAAGTTGTATTTTCAGTTACAAGTAATAATTGTTCTTAAAGATTCAAGATACTATATGCTATGGCATTCAGTTACGAGGCCGAGGACATCACTTTCTTCCACGTCTCATTGTGGTTGGTGGATGTTTTACAATATTGACTTTTTGTTATCTTTAACGGTACATCTTTGCCACTCAAGTTCAACTTATTTACGAAATCCGGTAGACGTTCCACCATTCGTGACACGCCAGGGTTTCCATAGCGATGGAAGTAAGTGGCCATACAAAATCCAGTCATGAATGCATCGAAGCCAGCACGATGAGTCCCTGAGGCGGAGTTCGTTGCCACGGTAGCTGGTTTATCATTCGTCAGCGATGTTTCTTCTGACACGGTCGGACTTTTCGGAGAGGTGTCTGAAATAGGCGACGTGGTGTCCACCGAGTCATCTGGGCAGCCTTGTGAACAATTTCCGTCGCCATCTAAATGTGTACTGGCCATGGTTTTTGTTTTTCCTTTCCTCTTTCTCTTTCGGCTCCTCTTCTTTTCTTTCTTTTGTGCCTCATGATCTAAGATAACGTCGAGGTCATGCGACATATCGCATTTCATTCCTTTCGAGCAGTGACCGTGCGCCTGAAGATAGAGAAAATGCAGTTAGCATTAAGTCAGCCGACCTATGCGTAGGGAATATTTATATTGAGAGGAACAGCCCGACTAGGAGGGCTAGCGCTAAAAAAGGGTTGGATTTCATCTCGCATTTACACTGGAAAGACCTTTGACTGGCTTTGAGGACGGCTGGTGTTCCGTGGTCATCCGTACAATGACTCTTTTCAGCCCTCCCGGAAGGGTCAGCTCTCTTGAGCGTCGTTTACATGGAAAACGTCCATCCCTCCTAGCCGAGGTCTTGAGTGCTCACTAGGCGCCCAAGAAGTCTGCCCGTCCTCTCACATAATGACATAAACCACGTTTTACAACGGTTTGTTTGACAAGCGATATCTCGCCAAGGAGGGCCAACTCTCTTATATAAACACCCTCTTGAGTTAGGGTTTGAGTTGAATAAGTGTAGAACAATCAAAGCAGTCAACAATTATCACCATCAATCCACGGTACCGTCAAAGACGTTGTCTGGAGGTTTAGATCAGACTTGCTCCAAGTCTCTCGTTTATCGGTACACACGCGCGCCCCACGTGGAGGCGCGCGTGTACCGATAAACCAGAGACTTGGAGCAAGTCTACTGGACTAAACTGGGATAACGACGGTCTATTATAATTACACTGATGATGATCGCCACCGAGGCTGCATGTCGGTCACCAACAACACTAACAGTCTTTCTCAAGACTACACTCATCCTAGACGGGCATCTTTCATGAACATGTACTAATCGATAGATAATGTCATCATTGGTTCGGAGAGTATAAATATGGTTCTGTGAGAGTATAAGGGGGCGATTACATGGACCGGGCTGGACCAGTCAACCGGGTTAGCTCGGTTAACCGGGCTAGCCCGCTTTATATATAAAACGCATGTTGTTTTAACATTTCGATTACATGGCAAGCGAGCTAGCCCGGAACTCGCTTCGATACGCGTTCGTTTGCTTGACTGCGTGAATAAATAGTGCTGTAATATTTGTAATTTGCTTTGTTATTGCCTGGATTATTATTATTGTTGTGTTAATAAAGTTTTCCAAATAAACTCGATGTGATTCTTGAGTGTGCGCATAGTTTTAATAGTTCCTCGGTACGTTCGCTTGTTGTCGATGTAAAAAAAACCCTGATAAACATGTACTAAGATTAACGCCGTGATGTTAGCTGCCGGTTCGCCGCTCGGCCGCTGCACCAATGTTTTGCCGGTCTTGTATCTCGTTCAATCCAGCTTTTTCACACTAACAACGGCTGGCAAACTGGTAGCTAACTTACCTGGGTTGTCTAATCTACCGAATCTGGTACTGCATAGGTTTTGTGCTTTTTAACAAACGCTTAATGTGTGCACGCTGTTGCACTGTTTCGTGCATAGGCTACGCCAAGCTGCATTGCTATGAGTAGCCCGAGTGAACGCCTATAAGCAGGTGTCTTGTTTTTTAATTTAAACTGTAATATATTTCTTTCGTGACTGTAATTTATGGGTATTAATAAAGTCGCTGTTGATCTGCCTGCATAACGGATCACAAATACACTATAGATCACAGTGTTGAAACGTTGGGTCACGAACAGTCACTTTTTAACCAGAGTAGCGTTTATATATGTAAGATTCTTTAGGTAATATTTTGTATTTTACTCGCTTAAACTATACAGCACTTATGTTCTAAAGGTTATGGTAAAGGAAAATCTCGCATGTAAGAATATACATTTTTAAGACCAAACATGGACCAGTTGGAAAAATGCAATTATGCAACATCAAGGCATTCTGGTTAGGAATCGAAACCGTGACGCCGCGATACTAGTGCATGCAGCGCTCTGTCCACTGGGCTACGGTGGCTGTTGTCGAGAGCTATATGTCACAGAATTCCATGTCAACGGGCTCAGAGCGGGTTCAATTCCTAACCGGAAGACCTTGATGTTGCACTTTCGCAGCTGCAGGCCCCGGTTTGGTGTTAAAAATGTATATATTCTTACATTCAAGATTTTCCTTCACCAAAATATATATCGATGAGAAACAAATCCACAACTTACAGCAAACTGTTCACATGGGATGGCCGATCCACCTGTCGGAGAAGTCTTGTTTATTAGATCATTGTAACAGACATCAGCAGTAGATGGATACTGGAAGCATTCAATGGTTACACAACACTTCGAATCTGCCTCATTTTTAAGATTCAACCTCCAACTGCAAGAGAACGGGAATTTTAAAAACGTGTTTGTGCAACGGAATTTCTTTATTTGAAAGTAATTTTAAAAACAAAAATTTGCCTTTACAACTTTTCCATATCGCACTTCGTTCTTGAGATATTAAACATTTGTTTAACTCTTTCACAACCGTGGGCTCCCCACTTGACGAGTAAAATCGTCTGGCATTAGACAGTGTAAATTACTAAAGTCGGCTTGATTCAAAAACGAACGATACGGTAGGCAAAGAGTTAAAGCGTAATGGCAACAAAAATCAATTTTTTTAATTTATGACGTTCAGATTTAATAAACATGCAAAGTTAATCAAGTACCTAGAACAATTTTTTTATAACATTACAAATCCCGGCTAAACACAATCGTATCGTCCGCCATCTTGTTTCAATACTTGGGCACCTTGCCTAAATAACTTTGAAGTTAGTGAGGTGAAAACGACATTCGCTAAAAGCGAACTTTATATATATATATATATATATATATATATATATATATATATATATATATATATATATATATATATATATATATATATATATATCGGTATAACTATAAGTAAAGAGCGAAATGAAAAGGCGGTAAACTGCTGAGATTAATTTTGATAAAATATACTGACGTTTCTAGCGGGGAATTTCGTCAGAGTAAGCCCTCTTACACTTTCCTTTCAGTTTGCTCTGTCCAAAACACTACCTGCGTAGCACTCTACTCTTTTATCTAACATGAAGTAAAGATTACGTAAGGTTATCCAAGATGGCGGACGACGAGATTGTATTTTTGTAGAAATTAGCGTTGTCGTTGTTGAGAGAAATCAGTTTCATATTATTTGGATTACAATTCAGTAAGTATGTTTATTGATCAGAATGTGAGGAACGTCATAAATTGAAAATTGTAATTTTTGTTCCCATTAACCTTTTAAGAACTTCTATTAAAAACCAGACCTAAACAGGTTTTATAAAACTGGTTTAAAAGAACCTAGCCTGCGTTGCCAGTGTTGAGTGCCATAGTCCTACTCAAAGTTGCGACTTTTTCCATATCACTTCGCGGCTGAGGACTTGCTGTCCATACCAAAAGTATCAGAGAATATCAGAGAGTATAAGAGTCGTTTATGCATTCAAGATTGCTAATTAAATTTCTTGGCAAGAGGACCTCTGCGTGATGCGCGGCCTTTGGACGTTTATGAGTCGAATAGTGAAAATACATCGTTAATTTGAATGGCCCTAATGTCTTCACTGGTTTGTCAGAATGATTCCCGAGAAAATCTTGAAAATAAAGCACGACTTTGAGCACCTAAAGAGATGCTCAAAGTCGTGCTTTATTTTCAAGACCTGTTAAGTAATGACATGACGTCAATCATACTAATGAGGTTTATTCAACAAAACATAAAGCTCCGTGCATATGTACTCTTATAAAGGCACG
Organism: Corallium rubrum; assembly: GCA_964035015.1. Classification (NCBI taxonomy): domain Eukaryota; kingdom Metazoa; phylum Cnidaria; class Anthozoa; order Scleralcyonacea; family Coralliidae; genus Corallium; species Corallium rubrum. Next base: position 34,067,180 of record OZ035998.1, read on the forward strand.
TTTGACGTCATTTGAACATGAAAGAAGTTGAGTAGAGTTCAAACTTCAAATCACGTCGAATGTACCTTTATAAGAGTACATATGCACAGAAGCGGTATGTTTATTTGTTTTATAAAATATGAAGGGAAAAAACGCAACAAACTAAAAGTGGGATAGTTTTGAAAGTTCGCTAGCTTTTCCCGCCAGGTGACGCCGTTCCACGCCATTTTACGTCATTCATGATCTTCATACTCTTATAAATGCACGGGGCCCAGTCAATCAGAGCGTGCGTAGAGGACACATTTTATAAACGCTTTTATGGCAGGCGTTCCTTTCGCCTCCCGCCGCAAACGGAACGCCGTAACGCAAGCTAATAAGAACCAGACCTAAATAGTCTGATCTCCCAGTGGAAACCAAATATATGAGCCTTTTCAGGCTGACTTGAGAAAATTGTGGTTCTTATACACGGACTTTTATTGTACTATTAAGAGCAAAATCAGAACTTCTCTCTTACTTCTTCTTAAAAATATAATTCAAAAAGGTTGCTGAATTATCAGTGTGATATTCGGCTATAAACTTGGTGTCGAATACTCCAGCGGGAAACATCTCTGAGAGGTCGGCAAGAAAAGCTAACGACGACGATGGTAAGTCTGCATAGAAGTTTTCATACAAAAACACCAAGTCCAAAATACCATTGTGAAGAACAACGGGTTTTGAAGCTCTTAGGATTTCAAAGAACAAATTCGAGATGGTGTAAAGAGGATGCTCTTTGTTTCCCTGCAATGAAAACGCATGTATATTAACACTTTATATGCCCACCATGTCAGGATGTCTTCCCTTGATGAGTAAAAAATAAAAAGTGCCAAATGGCATGGATGGGAACTAAAGGGTTAATTACCATTAATCGGTATTTTAATTAGTCAATACATGTATATGTAATTAATGAAATTATTCCAATAACCAACACAATTTTCATTCAATTAGAATTGGGATTGAATTAGAATTTAAATTGGAAAATAAGTTGGAATTAGAATTGAAAATAGAGTTTGTTGGATTGTTGGAATTGGAGTTGGAACTGAAATTGGATTGAAAATGGAGTTGGAATTGGATTGTTGGAATTGAAATTAGAGTTAGCATTGGATTGTTGGAATTGAATTCAAATTGGAGATGGAATTGAAAATGGAGTTGGAATTGGATCGTTGGAATGAAATTGGGGGTTGGAATTCAAATTGAAATTAGAGTTGGAATTGGATTGTTGGAATTGAAAACGGAGTTGGAATTGGATTGCTGGAATTGGTGTTGGAATTTAAACTGGAGTTGGAATTGGATTGTCGGAATTGGAGTTGGAATTGGATTGTTGGAATTGGAGTTGGAGTCGGAATTGAAAATTGAGTTGGAATTGGATTGTTGGAATTGGATTGTTGGAATTGGAGTTGGAATTGAAGTTGGAATTGAAATTGGAGTTGGAATAGGAAGTGGAATTGAAATTGGAGTTGGAATTGAAATTGAGTTGCATTGTTGGAATTGAAAGTGGAGTTGGAATATGAGTTGGAATTGAAATTGGAGTTGCATTGTTGGAATTGGAGTTGGAATTGAAATTGGAGTTGGAATTGGATTGTTGGAATTGAAATTGGAGTTGGATTGAAATTGGAGTTGGAATTGGATTGCTGGAATTGGAGTTGGAATTGAAATTGAAATTGAAATTGGAGTTAGAATTGAAATTGGAGTTGGAATTGGACTGCTGGAATTGGAATTGAAATTGAAATTGGAGTTGGAATTGGATTGTTGGAATTGGAGTTGGAGTCGGAATTGAAAATTGAGTTGGAATTGGATTGTTGGAATTGGATTGTTGGAATTGGAGTTGGAATTGAAGTTGAAATTGGAGTTGAAATTGGGATTGGAATTGGAATTGAAATTGGAGTTGGAATTGAAATTGGAGTTGCATTGTTGGAATTGAAATTGGAGTTGGAATAGGAAGTGGAATTGAAATTGGAGTTGGAATTGAAATTGAGTTGCATTGTTGGAATTGAAAGTGGAGTTGGAATATGAGTTGGAATTGAAATTGGAGTTGCATTGTTGGAGTTGGAGTTGGAATTGAAATTGGAGTTGGAATTGGATTGTTGGAATTGAAATTGGAGTTGGATTGAAATTGGAGTTGGAATTGGATTGCTGGAATTGGAGTTGGAATTGAAATTGAAATTGGAGTTAGAATTGAAATTGGAGTTGGAATTGGACTGCTGGAATTGGAATTGAAATTGAAATTGGAGTTGGAATTGGATTGCTGGAGTTGGAATTGAAATTGGAGTTGGATTGAAATTGGAGTTGGAATTGGATTGCTGTAATTGCAGTTGGAATTGAAATTGAAATTGGAGTTAGAATTGAAATTGAAATTGGAGTTGGAATTGGACTGCTGGAATTGGAGTTGGAATTGAAATTGGAGTTGGATTGTTGGAATTGAAATTGGATTGTTGGAATTGGAGTTGGAATTGAAAATTGAGTTGGAATTGGATTGTTGGGATTGAAAATGGAGTTGGAATTGAAAATGTAGTTGGAATTGAAGTTGGAATTGAAATTGGAGTTGGCTTGGTTGACATGAGAGTATAAAATAATTATATAGAGTATTATAACTATTTTTGATGTTGAGACAGCTACAGTAGTACCTTTATGTCATTTTTGTGATAAGGAATTCCTTTGGCATAGTGCTTGTTAAAATCAAAGCCATGTTCCACCAGAAACCTTAGTGAGCTTGGTTCAACAGTGAAGCTATCCTTTTTTATGACCATGACATTAAAAGTCTGTACCACAAAACTAATGTTCTCATTGTCTTTTACAAAATCTACAGACTTTGAATCCCCCTCATTGTCCACGTTCAAATACCTTTCATTTTTTCTTTGGAAAATTGAAATACCTAAAGCCAACACAGACCGTGTTTTAGCTATCTCACAATAAGCTTTGTATCTGTCTTCTGTATTCCTAAAAATAAAAAAATACATACAGTATTGTATATAATTTATCAATGTTGAATTTCATAAAATAGTTTTCGTCTTAAGGTGACTCTACAGTTCTTTTTAAAAAGTGGTAAAAATGCATGTTTCAACTTGAAAAAAGTGCTCATGAATGGGTGTTTTGGAAAAGAATGAAACTTTTAAAGTTGTGAATAGAATAATCAATAATTTTCAGGGCATCAATTACTGTTTCAATGTTTCATATAAATTATTTCATCTGTTGCTATAATTGCAATGACATTTAATAATAATAATAATAATAATAATAATAATAATAATAATAATTAGTAATAGTAATAGTAATAATAATAATAATAATAATAATAATACTGTAATAATTATTAATACATGTACAGTAATAATAAAATCTTTATTTAAACTGTTGAACCATAAATGCTAACAGGAGAACAGTAACTAGAGATAGATGTAAGTTCTCTGAATTCCGAAGGCAAAGAACAGGGCTGGATTAGGGTTGCACGGGCCCGCGGCATATTTTCAGGGTGGGGCCATGGGGCCCCTTGACTCCTGATGGCATTGTGAGCACCTTACTCAAAAAACAAATCAAATATACAAAAGATAAAAAATTCTTCCTTTTGTCCCCCAAACAATTAAAAGTTGCCTTTTTAGAGGCCCTGTGTTTTTTTAATTGCGGCCCTGCACTTTTTTGGGCCCTGCATTTTTTTGGGCCTGTTTTTTTTTTGGGCCCCATGCTTTTGGGCCCCCCACACTTTGCATTTTTTTGGGGCCCCACACTTTTGGGGCCCCCGCACTTCACATTTTGGGGGGGCCCTGCGCTTTTGGGGGGGCCTACACTTTTTGGGGGCCCTGCACTTTTTGGGGGGTCCACACTTTTGGGGCCCGTGCTTTCTGGGGCCAGCACTTTCTAGAAAGGAAGTGCAAAACAAAAAAAAAAGTGGAATCAGAAAGCACGGGGGCCCACAGCATATGCTGCTTTTGCCATATGGTTAATCCAACACTGGTAAGGAGTTCCAATCCTTTGCAGCTGCATATTTGAACATAGATTGCCCTACTGCACTTTTTACCTTTGGGAGATCTAACATTTGAAAATGATAGGAAATTTACCTTAATCCAATGTACAGTATAATCTCATTTACATTACATGTATTTCAAAAACAAGTTTTGTGACCCCAAGGCTTTTTGCATTAAAACATTTCTTGAAGTTTAAGTGGGCATGTTTTAAAAAAAATTCTGTATACATGTACAATAGATCCAAGTTTTCACCCAAGGAAACTCGTGGTTTATTAGTCTTAAAAAATTGGATCTACAGACCATAGACGTAGTTTTGTTTTTGTCTGGGGGGGCTGAACAGGGCCTTTAAGAATTTTCCCATGAGGGTGTTCACAAAAAGGGAATTTTTCTGGGGAGTTTGGGGACATGCCCCCCTGGAAATTTTTGAAATTTAGAGTCTCGGAAATGCCATTTCCTGCATTCAGAGGGGTGATGTTTAAGAACACTGAAGGTCATGAAATGTCATAAAAACTAGCTAGTTAAAATATAACACATTTCAATTATTTTTCGATGTAGTGTTTACTGGGTTGTCTCATGTGTACATGGGTGCTTTTGGCTAACAGGAATGAGGCTGTAACAGTTACTATACACTAACTAGTAACCTATAATTGGTGAATGGTGGATTGATGAGTCAGTTGCTGTAAAATTTCTGGGGGGGGGGTGTCCCATTAAGATTTCTTGGGGGGCTAAAGCCCCCCAGCCCCAGACTTATTTTAAAACCTGCCTATTGATCTGATTGCATGGCACTGGCTTTACACTTACCGTGTCATTGTATCCTTTCTGTTCCCAATTCCACTCATTTCCTTAATTAAATATTAGACGTTTTGTATTATTAAAATAAGATAAGTGATTGCCTGATTTTATATGTCAATTTGCAGCCAGAGCCAGATGTGATAACTGGGTTACCTCAAAATTTTCCTTTGCCAAAATCCTTTAGAATGTACCTTTACATGTCTCCCCAGTATTGTGTTTATATCACTGCGCTCAAATCATGTTGGGGGTGGGGGGGGGGGGGGGGGGGGTGGTGAAGCAGTAATATACAGGAGTACACTTACATACTATAAATGACTACATACAGCACACCGTATAGACTTTCCCAAAGTCCGTTTTTATTGTCGGAGCCCGCTCCGCTAAAACAACAAAGCAGTCCGTCGACTTGTGGCAAGTCTACACACCATATAATCTTTCATATTAGGTTCTTAATATCGGTTCTTACCAAGTCCAAAGCAATAAATGTTGCAGAGTGAATAGCCAAGGTTAAGGCTGGCCAGTATTCAATTAAGTTGTCCGCATGGATATCAACAACCGGGATAGTCTTTACTGAGACAGTCATGATTTCTTTAATGATCTAAAGCAATCTAAAGTCCCAAGATTAGTAAAATCATTCACAGTCTTCGAAGGACACATTCTGTGCTCGAGGATGCGGAGGCAACGTATGTCTAACATGAAGTAGTCGAACGATACTAACCTCTGCGCACGAAGAACGTGGGCGGAAAAGTGGCAAGCTTGAATTTGCTGGAATTTGCTGTAATGAAATTATGAATTGAAGCATAGACAATTTGTCTTCTGGATTGTCTGTGATTGCAGTCAAGCATGGAAGGTTCCGAAGGTAAACTATACAATTCGTTGTTTATGGTATAAATATGACTATAGCTTTGATATTTCTTGTTTTGATCGTGCTTTAATAACTTATACATCTTCTAATCCTATCGATTTTGCATAATTACATGACACTGTCGTCTGTCAGTGTCAACCGCTGTTGACAACTATAGGAGACCGAGTAAATAGCCTAATAGGACTCTACGCAAAGATGTGCGTTTTATAGCTTAAGTACGCAAAATATGCAAATTATTACTGTCGTGGCAATAGAAGCGTTCCTAAAATAATTGTGCAATTCGTTTGTTCAAATTGATCAATTCATTTGATGAACTTCCTGTTTATTATTGCTAAACTTTCTGTTTTGAATTTGATTGGTTCCTGGTTTTTGAATAACCAATAAGAAAAAGGATTATTTGCCAAACACCAATCAAATTCAGAACAGAGTTCAAAACATGTTCTAAGGATTTGGGGTGAAGGAAAATTCGAGTGTAGAATATATACATTTTAAGACCAAACCGGGAACAGTTGCGAAAAATGCAACTACACAGGCCCTCCGGCAGGAATTGAACCCACGACCTTGCGATTCTAGTGCAATGCTCTGACCACTGAGCCACGGAGGCCGTTGCCAAGAGCTCGATCGCGAGTTCTGTATATATAATAAGGTGGTAATGCCAGGAGAGAATTGGGTATATTATAAATGATATTGGGCATTTCACTCGATTACACAGCATGTTCTAAGGATTTGGGGTGAAGGAAAATTCGAGTGTAGAATATATACATTTTAAGACCAAACCGGGAACAGTTGCGAAAAATGCAACTACACAGGCCCAATATTTTCATCAAATGAATTGTTCAACGTGAGGAATACAACTGCACAATTATTTTAGGAACGCTTCTATTGCCACAACAGTAATAAACACTTATTTACTGGTGCCGAGGGAAACAGTGTGTTTTGTGGACCCAAGACTGCCGTTGTTTCCGAGGTGAAGCCAAGGGCAACAACGAGCAGTCGCCAGTCGATAGGCCACAAAACATCACTGTTTTCCCCAGGTACCAGTAAATAAGTGTTTTATTATATATCAAGTGTCAAATGACAACAAAAATGTTGAGTATAAAAATCTTCAGACATTACTTTTAATTAGCCTCCTCCGCAGGCAACTCTGTGTCTTCCTAGCTGCAACGTTTTCAGTTCCGTTTTCAGTTTTGCGACGTTTTCAGTCTATATAATGTTTTGGCTGACCCAAGAAATTTTCAGTCTATAATGTTTTGGCCGAGCCAAAGAAATAAATAAGAGCGTGGGCCCGAGCGAAGAAATAAAAGCGCGAGGGGAGGAGGAAGGGGGAAATGAGGGGGGGAGGGGGAGAGGAGAGGGGAAGGAAATGAAGGAGTTCTGCTTTTCAATTTGCCCCCTCTCCCCCCTCCCCTCGCGCTTTTTTGCTCGGGCCCACACTCTTATTTATTTCTTTGGCTCGGCCAAAACATTATACGGTATAGACTGAAAACATCGCAAAACTGAAAACGGAACTGAAAACGTTGCAGCTAGGAAGACACAGAGTTGCCTGCGGAGGAGGCTAGCTTTTAATGAAAGAAAATTGGAGAAAACAGACAAACTGAACCTGACCATCTACTTCCGGTTTTGATATTTTTCTCTAGGGAAAACCCGCTGCCGTGGGTTATGCGGGAAACATCACGATTTTCAGACCGCCACGCGAGGACCGCTCACCCAATCAGAGAGCTAGAAAAACGGATTTTGACATTTGATATATAACAATTATATATAATTAATATAATGATTAATTTGAAATTTTCCACAGCAGAAACACATGGTAGGAAAAAAAGAAAACAAAAAGACCATATCGGGAAAAGATTAAATGCTCAGTCTGCAATAAAGAGATTAACAATGACAACTTTACAAAGCATAACAGATCTGCTCACAATGGAGAGGCAAAAATCATTTATATACTACATCCTTCACAGAAAAGATTGTCATTTGCAATGCCTAAGGTAAGCCTCACTGTCTCAGGTAGTCTAGTAATGTTTTATTATTTTGTTAATTTCTGTTTGTTTGTTTGTTTGTTTGTTTGTTTGTTTGTTTGTTTGTTTGTTTGTTTGTTTGTTTGTTTGTTTGTTTGTTTGTTTGTTTGTTTGTTTGTTTGTTTGTTTGTTTGTTTGTTTGTTTGTTTGTTTGTTTGTTTGTTTGTTTGTTTGTTTGTTTGTTTGTTTGTTTGTTTGTTTGTTTGTTTGTTTGTTTGTTTGTTTGTTTGTTTGTTTGTTTGTTTGTTTGTTTGTTTGTTTGTTTGTTTGTTTGTTTGTTTGTTTGTTTGTTTGTTTGTTTGTTTGTTTGTTTGTTTGTTTGTTTGTTTGTTTGTTTGTTTGTTTGTTTGTTTGTTTGTTTGTTTGTTTGTTTGTTTGTTTGTTTGTTTGTTTGTTTGTTTGTTTGTTTGTTTGTTTGTTTGTTTGTTTGTTTGTTTGTTTGTTTGTTTGTTTGTTTGTTTGTTTGTTTGTTTGTTTGTTTGTTTGTTTGTTTGTTTGTTTGTTTGTTTGTTTGTTTGTTTGTTTGTTTGTTTGTTTGTTTGTTTGTTTGTTTGTTTGTTTGTTTGTTTGTTTGTTTGTTTGTTTGTTTGTTTGTTTGTTTGTTTGTTTGTTTGTTTGTTTGTTTGTTTGTTTGTTTGTTTGTTTGTTTGTTTGTTTGTTTGTTTGTTTGTTTGTTTGTTTGTTTGTTTGTTTGTTTGTTTGTTTGTTTGTTTGTTTGTTTGTTTGTTTGTTTGTTTGTTTGTTTGTTTGTTTGTTTGTTTGTTTGTTTGTTTGTTTGTTTGTTTGTTTGTTTGTTTGTTTGTTTGTTTGTTTGTTTGTTTGTTTGTTTGTTTGTTTGTTTGTTTGTTTGTTTGTTTGTTTGTTTGTTTGTTTGTTTGTTTGTTTGTTTGTTTGTTTGTTTGTTTGTTTGTTTGTTTGTTTGTTTGTTTGTTTGTTTGTTTGTTTGTTTGTTTGTTTGTTTGTTTGTTTGTTTGTTTGTTTGTTTGTTTGTTTGTTTGTTTGTTTGTTTGTTTGTTTGTTTGTTTGTTTGTTTGTTTGTTTGTTTGTTTGTTTGTTTGTTTGTTTGTTTGTTTGTTTGTTTGTTTGTTTGTTTGTTTGTTTGTTTGTTTGTTTGTTTGTTTGTTTGTTTGTTTGTTTGTTTGTTTGTTTGTTTGTTTGTTTGTTTGTTTGTTTGTTTGTTTGTTTGTTTGTTTGTTTGTTTGTTTGTTTGTTTGTTTGTTTGTTTGTTTGTTTGTTTGTTTGTTTGTTTGTTTGTTTGTTTGTTTGTTTGTTTGTTTGTTTGTTTGTTTGTTTGTTTGTTTGTTTGTTTGTTTGTTTGTTTGTTTGTTTGTTTGTTTGTTTGTTTGTTTGTTTGTTTGTTTGTTTGTTTGTTTGTTTGTTTGTTTGTTTGTTTGTTTGTTTGTTTGTTTGTTTGTTTGTTTGTTTGTTTGTTTGTTTGTTTGTTTGTTTGTTTGTTTGTTTGTTTGTTTGTTTGTTTGTTTGTTTGTTTGTTTGTTTGTTTGTTTGTTTGTTTGTTTGTTTGTTTGTTTGTTTGTTTGTTTGTTTGTTTGATGCTCTGAAGTTAATTGATGCCACAGTGGAAAACTTGAGAGAAATTTGAAGTAATGAGGTTGCAATGGATGCAGAGTTAGATGCAATTGTTCAATTCGGGAACGAGATGGGCATAGATTCGATGGCAGAATATGAATGCCACCATAGACCAAGGCGACCACCGAGAAGAATTGACGAACATCCAGAAAATGAGAATGAGGATTGAAATGAGACAAATTAAGGCAAACTATTACGCTTCCCATGTAACCCATGTAAACAGTAAAATCGTACTGTTGTTTTGACCGCCAACCGATAAGAGAATTTCGTGACACGGAACAGCGCCGCCACTCTATCTTATCAATCTCACCTACCGCGTACTTATTTTTCCCCTACTTTCCCCCACGGGGATATTTTCATATTTCCTCAACGTTCCCTAGTCTTCTTCGCAGACCTTCTTATGGGAATATATTATGAGCCATAAGAAGGTCGGCGAAGGAGACTAGTAGAGAGCTTAAGCATATTAGGCGTTTTTGAGACACGGACGGTGACCGGAAGAACAGGAATACAATACAGAACTGCTGAACCGCGTATTCTTTGAAAAGACTAATTTTTTTACCCAAAACAAAGGCTATGAATAATCACATATCTAAACTGTTAGCTTATAAGCTTAAATTTCATCTTTATTCCTTTATTTTATATTGTGATGTAATGAAATTATCCCCCTTAAAATACAAGTTTCAGTCTACTTTAAAAGTATGTCTCATTGTAGTAAAACAACGATGACAGGCGGCTCAACGTCCTAGAAGTTCCCGTCGTCTCAAGAACGTGAAAATGCTCTCAATGACGTCTTGTGTAGAACGACGGCGGCGTTCACTTTGCTCTTGGAATTTTAAATTGCTCATTATCATTGTTTTGAATGAAAAATGCTATTGAATTACAACGCCGTCCGTGACTGTAAAACGTCTGTTGCTTAAAGGGGCTGTGTCACCGCATGCGCATCTCTTCTGCGCATACAACAAATTGAAAACTACAGCCTGTAGTTTTCAATTTAGCATATCCAAGATGGCGGCTTCGAATGATGGAGTACGAGGCGGGAGACGCGAAAATTCAGGGCGAAAACGAAAATACGATGGTTCCACATCATCACAAAAAGGCTAGAATAGCCAGTATAAACGGATATACCTATTTTTGAGGCGTGGAGGGGCTCAAAAATCGACACTGGCTACGAGTTACACAGTGACAGCGAGTTCGCTGCCCACTTGTTGTCACTAGAATATCGTCGAAGGTAAATATAAAAAATACGGAATATAGGGATATGGATACATCCCAGTGTCATTGTCGAAAATTTTGAGGAGAAGAGCAATTGATTTTGAGCATGTCACACAGATAGTTGCTGTGAATACAAGCGACCCTGGCCTAATTGCCCCAACAATTGCCCATGTACCACCACAACCAACCAAAGAAATTGCCTAGCGCAGAAGTAGATTTGACACAAAGAAGTAATTGGGCAACAAAAGTTACAAAACAATGAGAACATCAAATTATGCAATGTGACTGTATGACCAATTGTTGGTAATTATTTTAGCAAAACTTAATATATAAAATGATATATGCTGTAAATCAGCAGATTAAATATGAGCAAAGGTAGTGTGTTTATAACTTGAAAGTTTCAGGTTTATAACTGATACATCTATTATGGTGAAATGATGATGGTATACAGTTGGTTATATACTGCAGTTAATCAATCACATTTACTTTGCAAGTACTTGAAGAAAAATAAAACAATCACACTATAATATATCGTCGTTCCCTATACCCCATGTAGATTCCAGTTATTGATGGAAAACGTTTTCTTATTCTTAACACAACACATGAAGGACAGACTCTTCTATTTCCTTTCCCTAGATGACCGTGTCGTGCAAGGATAAATTGCCTGTAAGCCGCCTTTCGAAATGCCCTGGTGCTATTGTCTTCCCGGTCATTACGTATATCCCCTGTATTTCTGATGCAAAGCTTCAGCACATCAGGGTCAAGGCACAACTTTGAAAACCGGGAAGAAAGTGTGATGCATTTTTTGAGCTTGCAGCATTTATTTTCAATCTCCTGAGGCATTGGTTGACATTTTCCACAGATACACCAATCTGGCACACTACCTGATGTAGGATTCTGACTTGGCTCCTGAGTGCTAGAATCTTGGGTAGGTGGTTCATCATCTGGTTGATCTGTTGATGACTGCTGAAATACACCAAGATCTTCATTCTCATCTGGGTCTGTCAGGTCATCCTCCATAATTAATAGTGTTTCAACGTAATCCATAGAACCAATACCCCTGCGCAAACTTCGAATGGCAAGCTTCCTTACCATATCATTATCTAATGTGCCAATAAAGTCCTAAAATAAGCATACAATAAATTTCATTTGTGTAATGAAATATTTCAATATATATATATATATATATATATATATATATATATAATTATCAGTTTTGGCATCAGCCATATTCCTAATTGCATGATCTGAAAAACTATGAGTTGACATGGACTAACGTGAGGCTGAATAAAATATATAGTCAAACTGGGCACTTGTCAGGGAATATGTTCTCTATCTTGGTCTATCTTGTTATGCATCTACAAAAACTATTGGCCATTGAATAAAAGATCGATCGTCATGCTATTAGACAGACTACATAGCTCATGTTAAAAAATTATTGTAACGTAGGTGAAAAATTTACCTTAACGTCTTTGTGTTCCTTTTCCCTCTGACTTTCTTCAGACTCCACCGTCTCCACTTGATTGTGGCTTAGACGAAAGCCTTTTGAGCTGCTAGCACGTTGTCTTCCTGCAGCTCTGCTTCTGTCAATATGTCCTCGATCTCTGCCCGAGTTTTTTGCCATAGCCTAATAGCAACAAAAACGCTAAATTAAGCACTTTAAAGTCACTTCACACAAATGTGTTTGCAGTTCATATACATACCCTATTCTTACAAGGTTTAGCGCGAGTACCACACCGACAATCAGCCGTGCATTCGGTATTATTTCCTTTGCAAGGACATCCTCGAGTTCCATTCTCTTTTCTCTTTGTACTGCAAGAACTCATGCAGTTACAATGGCTTGCCTGTTTAAAATATGCCGCAGTCTACTTTATAACAAATTAATTAACCACAAAAATTCACTTCGATATATAATTATGTAAATAATATGCAATATTTACTCACCATGTCGTTTGCTTTCAATGCCTCATCACTCATTGTTTATGGCGGAAAGTAATTCCGAACAATTTCCGACTATTTCCGAAGTCTAGTTCTGTTATGCGCAGAAGAGATGCGCACGCGGTGACACAGCCCCTTTAAGCTCACTATTAACGCCCGACGGAGACCTGCTCGCAGGCTACTCCACCTTTAGGTCAAAACAACAAATGTATTTAGATTCATTGCTTATATTTGACCCAATTATATACAGAACTACTAATACAAAATTATCAGATATTACAGGTAGAATTAGAAATGAAGACACGTAGATGGAATAGGGGAACTAATTAAACTGGTTTATTATGTATTTTGAGTTAAGGTCAGTAATAACGTCAAGCTAACCTAGAGGAAATTTAAATTTAAAAATGTTCGGCTCAAAATAGCCATATAGTATTACGACAATAATTTATATTTACATCTACGGTAAAAAGTTCAAAATTGTTTTTAATATTGGCCAGGCCGATATTAAAACTCTGATCCTGGTTCTAACCCAGTGTTCACGGAATCTGGCTGCGCTGGTACTGGAACCGATTGCCGGACCTTTAGTTTTTCTTGAACGAGTTCCACTTACCGGACCTATAGCCACTTCGAAAAGGATATTTCCAACCGTATGCAAAGCCTATCAGCTTTTGCTTACCGCACCAGTTTCCGTCGCAAAGGATGAGCGAACTTTCAGTAAGCTCAAAATCGTTAAGAACTGCCTAAGATCAACAATGAAAGACAAACGTTTGAACGACTTGATAGTTCTTGCTTGTGAAAAGGATCTCACCGACAACATCGATTTAGAAGTTGTTCTGAACACTTGGTCGAAAATTAAAATGCGCAAATTTGCAATAAAGCCGATTAAATAAGTATTGCCGCAATATTCTTCTCTGTATATTATAGCTACGTACATTCAATTCAACCGCAATTTTTTTCATGATCTTGTTAATTAATATTTATTTTGAACTCTATGTATTGCCAATTGCCACTTTGCCATCACGTACCAGACAGTAGGAATTTAGTTCAAATACATGTAGATTGAGGCAGGCTTCCATATACTGTATACATTTCGGTAAATTTTACATACGGAACTGCAGGGCACCATAGATTTTAGCAGGGAAATTCTATCCTACACCCCCAACGGAAAAGGGCTAGTTTCGCCCCTGCAGACGAGCATCTGCGGAGGAGAGAGACGATCGTCTGATGATTATGTTGCTAGCTTCACGTTATATTGTCTTGCGAATCGTCTGCCCAACAAACAAAAACTTGTATCTTTACATCCGCTTGGCAGATTTTAGTCAATTTTGATGTGGTCGACTGGCGTCATAGGATATACGTATTAGTATCGGAATTCTTGTGATAGAAAATGACTCTTTAAGAATCCCTCGAGATTCTATTTTGGGTTGTTTGTCTGAGTTTTGGCTTGTATTAAATTAACTTGGGCTTTGCTTTAGAAAATGGGCTGACAGGCTGTGGGGCTGGCAGCTCTGTCCGTACACGTGGCAAAATTTGTTATTATCTTTGACTAGAAACTTTGCAGTATCCTTGGGATCTAGTTTTTGATTGTTTTTGAACAAACATGCACGTAAAGTAATGAATAATGGCGTTTACATGACTTATTTGAAAAGTTGAAAAATTGGAAAAAATGTAAAGGGGGACCCTACTATTTTTTTTATTTCTTTAACTTTCGATATTTGGGCAAAACAAAATGTTTTGGTCCTTTTGGATCGGGTAAAGGCTTTTTACACCTTCCGTAGCAACGAGAGAGACTCATTCGTGATAAATGGCTATAGTTTAGCCTTATTTGAAACGTTGAAAAAACTGGGACTGATTTTGGCTTTTTCTTCAACTTTCCGTATTTGGTCAAAAAATGTTTTGCAGCAATGACAGAGACGTATTCGTGCCAAATAGCCATAGTTTAGCCTTATTTCTATAGTTGAAAAAATGTAAAGGGAAGGACCTTATTCATTTTGTTGGCCATTTCTTCAACTTTCGATATTTGGTCAAAAAATAATGTTTTAGATCGCTCTTTACAACTTCCGCAGCGACGAGAGAGACTTATTCGTGGTAAATGGCCATAGTTTAGCTTATTTCAAAAGTTGAAATATCGGAAATAATGTAGAGGGGGGACCCTATTTATTTTGGCTATTTCTTCAACTTTCGATATTTGGTCAAGAAATAATGTTTTGGATCGGGTAAAGGATTTTTACACCTTCCGTAGCAACGAGAGACACTTGTTCGTGGTAAATGGCCATACTGTAGTTTAACCTTATTTCAAAATTTGAAAAATCGGAAAAAATGTAAACGGAGACACTACTCATCCTGGCTATTTCTTCAACTTTCAATATTTGGTCAATAATTTCACCACCCCGGACCTGCGACAAAACTTTGAGGTTTTTTGACAACCCCAGACCAGCAACAAAATTTTGAGATTTTTTGACCACCCCAGACTTGCGACAAAATTTTGAGATTTTTTGACCACCCTGGACTTTTGACAAAATTTTGAGATTTTTTGACCACCCGGCCCCAGACCTGCGACAAAATTTTGGCATTCTTTGATCACCCTGGACCTGTGACAAAATCTTGATATTTTTTGACCATGCCAGAGCTGCAACAAGATTTTGAGATTTTTTGACCACCCCGGACCTGCTACAAAATTTTGAGATTTTTTTGACCACCCCGGACCTGCAACAAAATTTTAAGATTTTTTTGACCACCCCGGACCTGCGACAAAATTTTGAGATTTTTTGTCCACCCTGGAGCTGTGACAAAATTTTGAGATTTTTTGACCACCCCGGACCTGCTACAAAATTTTGAGATTTTTTGACCACCCCGGACCTGCGACAAAATTTTGAGATTTTTTGACCACCCCGGACCTGCGACAAAATTTTGAGATTTTTTGACCACCCCGGACCTGCGACAAAATTTTGAGATTTTTTGTCCACCCCGGACCTGCGACAAAATTTTGAGGTTTTTTGACCACCCCGGACCTGCAACAAAATTTTGAGATTTTTTGACCACCCCGGACTTGTGAGAGAATTTTGAGATGTTTAGACCACCCCGGACCTGCGACAAAATTTTGAGGTTTTTTACCACCGTGGACCTGTGGCAAAATTTTGAGATTTTTTGACCACCCCGGACCTGCTACAAAATTTTGAGATTTTTTGTCCACCCCGGACCTGCGACAAAATTTTGAGATTTTTTGACCACCCCTGACCTGCGACAAAATTTTGAGGTTTTTTGACCACCCCGGACGTGCGACAAAATTTTGAGATTTTTTGACCACCCCGGACCTGCGACAAAATTTTGAGATTTTTTGACCACCCCGGACCTGCGACAAAATTTTGAGGTTTTTTGACCACCCCGGACCTGCAACAAAATTTTGAGATTTTTTGACCACCCCGGACCTGTGAGAGAATTTTGAGATGTTTTGACCATCCCGGACCTGCGACAAAATTTTGAGGTTTTTTTACCACCCTGGACCTGCGGCAAAATTTTGAGATTTTTTGACCACCCTGGACCTGCTACAAAATTTTGAGATTTTTTGTCCACCCCGGACCTGCGACAAAATTTTGAGATTTTTTGACCACCCCTGACCTGCGACAAAATTTTGAGATTTTTTGACCACCCCGGACCTGCGACAAAATTTTGTGGTTTTTTTGACCACCCCGGACGTGCGACAAAATTTTGAGATTTTTTTTTCTCCCCGGACCTGGGACAATATTTTGAGATTTTTTTGACCACCCCGGACCTGCGACAAAATTTTGAGATTTTTTGACCACCCCCGACCTGTGACAAAATTTTGAGATTTTTTTGACCACCCCAGACCTGCGACAATATTTTGAGATTTTTTGTCCACCCCGCACCTGTGACAAAATTTGAGATTTTTTGACCACCCCAGACCTGCGACAAAATTTTGAGATTTTTTGACCACCCCGGACCTGCGACAAAATTTTGAGGTTTTTTTTACCACCCCGGACCTTCGACAAAATTTTGAGATTATTTCTCCACCCTGGACCTGCGACAAAATTTTGAGATTTTTTGACCACCCCGGACCTGCGACAAAATTTTAGCATTTTTTGACCACCCTGGACCTGCAATAAAATCTTGATATTTTTTTACCATACCGGACCTGCAACAAAATTTTGAGATTTTTTGTCCACCCGGACCTATGAGAGAATGTTGAGATATTTTGACCACCCTGCAAGAAAATTTTGAGATTTTTTTGACCACCCCGGACCTTCGACAAAATTTTGAGATTTTTTGACCACCCCGGACCTTCGACAAAATTTGAGATTTTTTGTCCACCCCAGACCTGCGACAAAATTTTGAGATTTTTTGTCCACCCCGGATCTTCGACAAAATTTTGAGATTTTTTGAACACCCCGGACCTGCGACAAAATTTTGAGATTTTTTGACCACCCCGGACCTGCGACAAAATTTTGAGGTTTTTTGACCACCCCGGACGTGCGACAAAATTTTGAGATTTTTTTGAACACCCCGGACCTGCGACAAAATTTTGAGATGTTTTGACCACCCCTGACCTGCGACAAAATTTTGAGGTTTTTTGACCACCCCGGACCTGCGACAAAATTTTGAGATTTTTTTGACCACCCCGGACCTGCGACAAAATTTTGAGATTTTTTTTTCTCCCCGGACCTGGGACAATATTTTGAGATTTTTTTGACCACCCCGGACCTGCGACAAAATTTTGAGATTTTTTGACCACCCCCGACCTGCGACAAAATTTTGAGTTTTTTTTGACCACCCTGGACCTGCGACAATATTTTGAGATTTTTTGTCCACCCCGCACCTGTGACAAAATTTGAGATTTTTTGACCACCCCAGACCTGCGACAAAATTTTGAGATTTTTTGACCACCCCGGACCTGCGACAAAATTTTGAGGTTTTTTTTACCACCCCGGACCTTCGACAAAATTTTGAGATTATTTCTCCACCCTGGACCTGCGACAAAATTTTGAGATTTTTTGACCACCCCGGACCTGCGACAAAATTTTAGCATTTTTTGACCACCCTGGACCTGCAATAAAATCTTGATATTTTTTTACCATACCGGACCTGGAACAAAATTTTGAGATTTTTTGTCCACCCGGACCTATGAGAGAATGTTGAGATATTTTGACCACCATGCAAGAAAATTTTGAGATTTTTTTGACCACCCCGGACCTTCGACAAAATTTTGAGATTTTTTTACCACCCCGGACCTGCGACAAAATTTGAGATTTTTTGTCCACCCCAGACCTGCGACAAAATTTTGAGATTTTTTGTCCACCCCGGACCTTCGACAAAATTTTGAGATTTTTTGAACACCCCGGACCTGCGACAAAATTTTGAGATGTTTTGACCACCCCTGACCTGCGACAAAATTTTGAGGTTTTTTGACCACCCCGGACGTGCGACAAAATTTTGAGATTTTTTTGAACACCCCGGACCTGCGACAAAATTTTGAGATGTTTTGACCACCCCTGACCTGCGACAAAATTTTGAGGTTTTTTGACCGCCCCGGACATGCGACAAAATTTTGAGATTTTTTTGACCACCCCGGACCTGCGACAAAATTTTGAGATTTTTTTCTCCCCCCGGACCTGGGACAATATTTTGAGATTTTTTGACCACCCCGGACCTGCGACAAAATTTTGAGATTTTTGACCACCCCGACCTGTGACAAAATTTTGAGATTTTTTTGACCACCCCAGACCTGCGACAAAATTTTGAGATTTTTTGACCACCCCGGACCTGCGACAAAATTTTGAGGTTTTTTTTACCACCCCGGACCTTCGACAAAATTTTGAGATTATTTCTCCACCCTGGACCTGCGACAAAATTTTGAGATTTTTTCACCACCCCGGACCTGCGACAAAATTTTAGCATTTTTTGACCACCCTGGACCTGCAATAAAATCTTGATATTTTTTTACCATACCGGACCTACAACAAAATTTTGAGATTTTTTGTCCACCCCGGACCTGCTACAAAATTTTGAGATTTTTTGTCCACCCCGGACCTGCGACAAAATTTTGAGATGTTTTGACCACCCCTGACCTGCGACAAAATTTTGAGGTTTTTTGACCACCCCGGACATGCGACAAAATTTTGAGATTTTTTTGACCACCCCGGACCTGCGACAAAATTTTGAGATTTTTTTTTCTCCCCGGACCTGGGACAATATTTTGAGATTTTTTTGACCACCCCGGACCTGCGACAAAATTTTGAGATTTTTGACCACCCCCGACCTGTGACAAAATTTTGAGATTTTTTTGACCACCCCGGACCTGCGACAAAATTTTGAGATTTTTTGTCCACCCCGCACCTGTGACAAAATTTGAGATTTTTTGACCACCCCAGACCTGCGACAAAATTTTGAGATTTTTTGACCACCCCGGACCTGCGACAAAATTTTGAGGTTTTTTTTACCACCCCGGACCTTCGACAAAATTTTGAGATTATTTCTCCACCCTGGACCTGCGACAAAATTTTGAGATTTTTTGACCACCCCGGACCTGCGACAAAATTTTAGCATTTTTTGACCACCCTGGACCTGCAATAAAATCTTGATATTTTTTTACCATACCGGACCTACAACAAAATTTTGAGATTTTTTGTCCACCCGGACCTATGAGAGAATGTTGAGATATTTTGACCACCCTGCAAGAAAATTTTGAGATTTTTTTGACCACCCCGGACCTTCGACAAAATTTTGAGATTTTTTTACCACCCCGGACCTGCGACAAAATTTGAGATTTTTTGTCCATCCCAGACCTGCGACAAAATTTTGAGATTTTTTGTCCACCCCGGACCTTCGACAAAATTTTGAGATTTTTTGAACACCCCGGACCTGCGACAAAATTTTGAGATGTTTTGACCACCCCTGACCTGCGACAAAATTTTGAGGTTTTTTGACCACCCCGGACGTGCGACAAAATTTTGAGATTTTTTGAACACCCCGGACCTGCGACAAAATTTTGAGATGTTTTGACCACCCCTGACCTGCGACAAAATTTTGAGGTTTTTTGACCGCCCCGGACATGCGACAAAATTTTGAGATTTTTTTGACCACCCCGGACCTGCGACAAAATTTTGAGATTTTTTTGAACACCCCGGACCTGCGACAAAATTTTGAGATGTTTTGACCACCCCTGACCTGCGACAAAATTTTGAGGTTTTTTGACCGCCCCGGACATGCGACAAAATTTTGAGATTTTTTTGACCACCCCGGACCTGCGACAAAATTTTGAGATTTTTTTTTCTCCCCGGACCTGGGACAATATTTTGAGATTTTTTTGACCACCCCGGACCTGCGACAAAATTTTGAGATTTTTTGACCACCCCCGACCTGTGACAAAATTTTGAGATTTTTTTGACCACCCCGGACCTGCGACAAAATTTTGAGATTTTTTGACCACCCCGGACCTGCGACAAAATTTTGAGGTTTTTTTTACCACCCCGGACCTTCGACAAAATTTTGAGATTATTTCTCCACCCTGGACCTGCGACAAAATTTTGAGATTTTTTGACCACCCCGGACCTGCGACAAAATTTTAGCATTTTTTGACCACCCTGGACCTGCAATAAAATCTTGATATTTTTTTACCATACCGGACCTACAACAAAATTTTGAGATTTTTTGTCCACCCGGACCTATGAGAGAATGTTGAGATATTTTGACCACCCTGCAAGAAAATTTTGAGATTTTTTTGACCACCCCGGACCTGCGACAAAATTTTGAGATTTTTTGACCACCCCGGATCTTCGACAAAATTTGAGATTTTTTGTCCACCCCAGACCTGCGACAAAATTTTGAGATTTTTTGTCCACCCCGGATCTTCGACAAAATTTTGAGATTTTTTGAACACCCCGGACCTGCGACAAAATTTTGAGATGTTTTGACCACCCCGGACCTGCGACAAAATTTTGAGATTTTTTTGACCACCCCGGACCTGCGACAAAATTTTGAGATTTTTTGACCACCCCGGACCTGCGACAAAATTTTGAGATTTTTTGTCCACCCCGGACCTGCGACAAAATTTTGAGGTTTTTTGACCACCCCGGACCTGCAACAAAATTTTGAGATTTTTTGACCACCCCGGACCTGTGAGAGAATTTTGAGATGTTTTGACCACCCCGGACCTGCGACAAAATTTTGAGGTTTTTTTACCACCGTGGACCTGTGGCAAAATTTTGAGATTTTTTGACCACCCCGGACCTGCTACAAAATTTTGAGATTTTTTGTCCACCCCGGACCTGCGACAAAATTTTGAGATTTTTTGACCACCCCGGACCTGCGACAAAATTTTGAGATTTTTTTGACCACCCCGGACCTGCGACAAAATTTTGAGATTTTTGACCACCCCCGACCTGTGACAAAATTTTGAGATTTTTTTGACCACCCTGGACCTGCGACAATATTTTGAGATTTTTTGTCCACCCCGCACCTGTGACAAAATTTGAGATTTTTTGACCACCCCAGACCTGCGACAAAATTTTGAGATTTTTTGACCACCCCGGACCTGCGACAAAATTTTGAGGTTTTTTTTACCACCCCGGACCTGCGACAAAATTTTGAGATTATTTCTCCACCTGGACCTGTGACAAAATTTTGAGATTTTTTGACCACCCCGGACCTGCGACAAAATTTTAGCATTTTTTGACCACCCTGGACCTGCAATAAAATCTTGATATTTTTTTACCATACCGGACCTGCAACAAAATTTTGAGATTTTTTGTCCACCCGGACCTATGAGAGAATGTTGAGATATTTTGACCACCCTGCAAGAAAATTTTGAGATTTTTTTGACCACCCCGGACCTTCGACAAAATTTTGAGATTTTTTTACCACCCCGGACCTGCGACAAAATTTGAGATTTTTTGTCCACCCCAGACCTGCGACAAAATTTTGAGATTTTTTGTCCACCCCGGATCTTCGACAAAATTTTGAGATTTTTTGAACACCCCGGACCTGCGACAAAATTTTGAGATTTTTTGTCCACCCCAAACCTGCGACAAAATTTTGAGGTTTTTTGACCACCCCAGAACTGCAACAAAATTTTGAGATTTTTTTACGACCCTGGACCTGGGTAAAATTTTGAGATTTTTTGACCACCCCAGACCTGCGGTAAAATTTTGAGATTTTTTGACCACCCCGGACCTGCGGTAAAATTTTGAGATTTTTTGACCACCCCGGACCTGCGACAAAATTTTGAGATTTTTTGACCACCCCGGACCTGCAACAAAATTTTAAGATTTTTTTGTCCACCCCGGACCTGCGACAAAATTTTGAGATTTTTTGTCCACCCCGGACCTTCGACAAAATTTTGAGATTTTTTGAACACCCCGGACCTGCGACAAAATTTTGAGATGTTTTGACCACCCCTGACCTGCAACAAAATTTTGAGATTTTTTGTCCACCCCGGACCTGCGACAAAATTTTGAGATTTTTTGTCCACCCCGGACCTTCGACAAAATTTTGAGATTTTTTGAACACCCCGGACCTGTGACAAAATTTTGAGATTTTTTGACCACCCCGGACCTGCTACAAAATTTTGAGATTTTTTGACCACCCCGGACCTGCGACAAAATTTTGAGATTTTTTGACCACCCCGGACCTGCGACAAAATTTTGAGATTTTTTGACCACCCCGGACCTGCGACAAAATTTTGAGATTTTTTGTCCACCCTGGACCTGCGACAAAATTTTGAGGTTTTTTGACCACCCCGGACCTGCAACAAAATTTTGAGATTTTTTGACCACCCCGGACTTGTGAGAGAATTTTGAGATGTTTAGACCACCCCGGACCTGCGACAAAATTTTGAGGTTTTTTTACCACCGTGGACCTGTGGCAAAATTTTGAGATTTTTTGACCACCCCGGACCTGCTACAAAATTTTGAGATTTTTTGACCACCCCGGACCTGCGACAAAATTTTGAGATTTTTGACCACCCCTGACCTGCGACAAAATTTTGAGGTTTTTTGACCACCCCGGACCTGCGACAAAATTTTGAGATTTTTTGACCACCCCGGACCTGCGACAAAATTTTGAGCATTTTTTGACCACCCTGGACCTGCAATAAAATCTTGATATTTTTTTACCATACCGGACCTGCAACAAAATTTTGAGATTTTTTGTCCACCCGGACCTATGAGAGAATGTTGAGATATTTTGACCACCCTGCAAGAAAATTTTGAGATTTTTTGACCACCCCGGACCTGCGACAAAATTTTGAGATTTTTTGACCACCCCGGACCTGCGACAAAATTTTGAGATTTTTTGACCACCCCGGACCTGCGACAAAATTTTGAGATTTTTTGTCCACCCTGGACCTGCGACAAAATTTTGAGGTTTTTTGACCACCCCGGACCTGCAACAAAATTTTGAGATTTTTTGACCACCCCGGACCTGTGAGAGAATTTTGAGATGTTTAGACCACCCCGGACCTGCGACAAAATTTTGAGGTTTTTTTACCACCCTGGACCTGTGGCAAAATTTTGAGATTTTTTGACCACCCCGGACCTGCTACAAAATTTTGAGATTTTTTGTCCACCCCGGACCTGCGACAAAATTTTGAGATGTTTTGACCACCCCTGACCTGCGACAAAATTTTGAGGTTTTTTGACCACCCCGGACGTGCGACAAAATTTTGAGATTTTTTGACCACCCCGGACCTGCGACAAAATTTTAGCATTTTTTGACCACCCTGGACCTGCAATAAAATCTTGATATTTTTTTACCATACCGGACCTGCAACAAAATTTTGAGATTTTTTGTCCACCCGGACCTATGAGAGAATGTTGAGATATTTTGACCACCCTGCAAGAAAATTTTGAGATTTTTTTGACCACCCCGGACCTGCGACAAAATTTTGAGATTTTTTGACCACCCCGGACCTGCGACAAAATTTTGAGATTTTTTGACCACCCCGGACCTGCGACAAAATTTTGAGATGTTTTGACCACCCCGGACCTGCGACAAAATTTTGAGATTTTTTGACCACCCCGGACCTGCGACAAAATTGTGAGATTTTTTGACCACCCCTGACCTGCGGCAAAATTGTGAGATTTTTTGACCACCCCGGACCTGCGACAAAATTTTGAGATTTTTTGACCACCCCGGACCTGCGACAAAATTTTGAGATATTTTGTCCACCCCGGACCTGCGACAAAATTTTGAGGTTTTTTGACCACCCCGGACCTGCAACAAAATTTTGAGATTTTTTGACCACCCCGGACCTGTGAGAGAATTTTGAGATGTTTTGACCACCCCGGACCTGCGACAAAATTTTGAGGTTTTTTTACCACCGTGGACCTGTGGCAAAATTTTGAGATTTTTTGACCACCCCGGACCTGCTACAAAATTTTAAGATTTTTTGTCCACCCCGGACCTGCAACAAAATTTTGAGATGTTTTGACCACCCCTGACCTGCGACAAAATTTTGAGGTTTTTTGACCACCCCGGACATGCGACAAAATTTTGAGATTTTTTGACCACCCCGGACGTGCGACAAAATTTTGAGATTTTTTTTTCTCCCCGGACCTGGGACAATATTTTGAGATTTTTTTGACCACCCCGGACCTGCGACAAAATTTTGAGATTTTTTGACCACCCCCGACCTGTGACAAAATTTTGAGATTTTTTGACCACCCCGGAGCTGCGACAAAATTTTGAGATTTTTTGTCCACCCCGCACCTGTGACAAAATTTGAGATTTTTTGACCACCCCAGACCTGCGACAAAATTTTGAGATTTTTTGACCACCCCGGACCTGCGACAAAATTTTGAGGTTTTTTTTACCACCCCGGACCTTCGACAAAATTTTGAGATTATTTCTCCACCCTGGACCTGCGACAAAATTTTGAGATTTTTTGACCACCCCGGACCTGCGACAAAATTTTAGCATTTTTTGACCACCCTGGACCTGCAATAAAATCTTGATATTTTTTTACCATACCGGACCTACAACAAAATTTTGAGATTTTTTGTCCACCCGGACCTATGAGAGAATGTTGAGATATTTTGACCACCCTGCAAGAAAATTTTGAGATTTTTTTGACCACCCCGGACCTTCGACAAAATTTTGAGATTTTTTGACCACCCCGGAACTGCGACAAAATTTGAGATTTTTTGTCCACCCCGGACCTGCGACAAAATTTTGAGATTTTTTGTCCACCCCGGACCTTCGACAAAATTTTGAGATTTTTTGACCACCCCAGAACTGCAACAAAATTTTGAGATTTTTTTACGACCCTGGACCTCGGTAAAATTTTGAGATTTTTTGACCACCCCAGACCTGCGGTAAAATTTTGAGATTTTTTGACCACCCCGGACCTGCGGTAAAATTTTGAGATTTTTTGACCACCCCGGACCTGCGACAAAATTTTGAGATTTTTTTGACCACCCCGGACCTGCAACAAAATTTTAAGATTTTTTTGTCCACCCCGGACCTGCGACAAAATTTTGAGATTTTTTGACCACCCCGGACCTGCGACAAAATTTTGAGATTTTTTGACCACCCCGGACCTGCGACAAAATTTTGAGATTTTTGACCACCCCTGACCTGCAACAAAATTTTGAGATTTTTTGACCACCCCGGACCTGCGACAAAATTTTGAGATTTTTTGACCACCCCGGACCTGTCGACAAAATTGTGAGATTTTTTGACCACCCCGGACCTGTGACAAAATTTTGAGATTTTTTGACCACCCCGGACCTGCTACAAAATTTTGAGATTTTTTGTCCACCCCGGACCTGCGACAAAATTTTGAGATTTTTTGACCACCCCGGACCTGCGACAAAATTTTGAGATTTTTTGACCACCCCGGACCTGCGACAAAATTTTGAGATTTTTTGTCCACCCCGGACCTGCGACAAAATTTTGAGATTTTTTGACCACCCCGGACCTGCAACAAAATTTTGAGATTTTTTGACCACCCCGGACCTGTGAGAGAATTTTGAGATGTTTTGACCACCCCGGACCTGCGACAAAATTTTGAGGTTTTTTTACCACCGTGGACCTGTGGCAAAATTTTGAGATTTTTTGACCACCCCGGACCTGCTACAAAATTTTGAGATTTTTTGTCCACCCCGGACCTGCGACAAAATTTTGAGATGTTTTGACCACCCCTGACCTGCGACAAAATTTTGAGATTTTTTGACCACCCCGGACCTGCGACAAAATTTTGAGATTTTTTGACCACCCCGGACCTGCGACAAAATTTTAGCATTTTTTGACCACCCTGGACCTGCAATAAAATCTTGATATTTTTTTACCATACCGGACCTGCAACAAAATTTTGAGATTTTTTGTCCACCCGGACCTATGAGAGAATGTTGAGATATTTTGACCACCCTGCAAGAAAATTTTGAGATTTTTTTGACCACCCCGGACCTGCGACAAAATTTTGAGATTTTTTGACCACCCCGGACCTGGGACAAAATTTTGAGATTTTTGACCACCCCGGATCTGCGACAAAATTTTGAGATGTTTTGACCACCCCGGACCTGCGACAAAATTTTGAGATTTTTTGACCACCCCGGACCTGCGACAAAATTTTGAGATTTTTTGACCACCCCTGACCTGCGACAAAATTTTGAGATTTTTTTGACCACCCCGGACCTGCGACAAAATTTTGAGATTTTTTGACCACCCCGGACCTGCGACAAAATTTTGAGATATTTTGTCCACCCCGGACCTGCGACAAAATTTTGAGGTTTTTTGACCACCCCGGACCTGCAACAAAATTTTGAGATTTTTTGACCACCCCGGACCTGTGAGAGAATTTTGAGATGTTTTGACCACCCCGGACCTGCGACAAAATTTTGAGGTTTTTTTACCACCCTGGACCTGCGGCAAAATTTTGAGATTTTTTGACCACCCCGGACCTGCTACAAAATTTTAAGATTTTTTGTCCACCCCGGACCTGCGACAAAATTTTGAGATGTTTTGACCACCCCTGACCTGCGACAAAATTTTGAGGTTTTTTGACCACCCCGGACATGCGACAAAATTTTGAGATTTTTTTGACCACCCCGGACCTGCGACAAAATTTTGAGATTTTTTTTTCTCCCCGGACCTGGGACAATATTTTGAGATTTTTTTGACCACCCCGGACCTGCGACAAAATTTTGAGATTTTTGACCACCCCCGACCTGTGACAAAATTTTGAGATTTTTTTGACCACCCCGGACCTGCAAAAAATTTTGAGATTTTTTGACTACTCCGGACCTGCGGGAAAATTTTGAGATTTTTTGACCACCCCGGACCTGTGAGAAAATTTTGAGATTTTTTTACCCCCCGGACCTGCGACAAAATTTTCATATTTTTTGACCACCGCGGACCTGCAACAAAATTTTGAGATTTTTTGACCACCCCAGACCTGCGAGAAAATTTTGAGATATTTTGACCACCCCAGACCTGTGAGAAAATTTTGAGATTTTTTTACCACCCCGGACCTGCGACAAAATTTCGAGATTTTTTGACCACCCCGGACCTGCAACAAAATTTTGAGATTTCTTGCCCACCCCGGACCTGTGACAAAATTTTGATGTTTTTTGACGACACAGGACCTGCAATAAAATTTTGAGATTTTTTGACCACCCTGGACCTCCAACAAAATCTTGATATTTTTTGACCATGCCAGACCTGGAACAAAATTTTGATATTTTTGACGACCCTGGACCTGTGACAAAATTTTGAGATTTTTTGACCACCCGGACCTGCAACAAAATTTTGAGATTTTTTGACCACCCCGGACCTGTGACAAAATTTTGATGTTTTTTGACGACACAGGACCTGCAATAAAATTTTGAGATTTTTTGACCACCCCGGAGCTGTTTCAAAATTTTGAGATTTTTTGACCACCCTGGACCTCCAACAAAATCTTGATATTTTTTGACCATGCCAGACCTGGAACAAAATTTTGATATTTTTGACGACCCTGGACCTGTGACAAAATCTTGATATTTTTTGACCATGCCGGACCTGCAACAAAATTTTGAGATTTTTTGCCCACCCCGGACCTGTGACAAAATTTTGATGTTTTTTGACGACACAGGACCTGCAATAAAATTTTGAGATTTTTTGACCACCCCGGAGCTGTTTCAAAATTTTGAGATTTTTTGACCACCCTGGACCTCCAACAAAATCTTGATATTTTTTGACCATGCCAGACCTGGAACAAAATTTTGATATTTTTGACGACCCTGGACCTGTGACAAAATCTTGATATTTTTTGACCATGCCGGACCTGCAACAAAATTTTGAGATTTTTTGACCACCCCTGAGCTGCGATAAATTTTGAGATTTTTTGACCACCCTGGACCTGCAATAAAATTTTGAGATTTTTTGACCACCCCGGAGCTGTTTCAAAATTTTGAGATTTTTTGACCACCCTGGACCTCCAACAAAATTTTGAGATTTTTTGACCACCCTGGACCTGCAATAAAATTTTGAGATTTTTTGACCACCCCGGACCTGCGACAAAATTTTGAGATTTTTTGACCACCCCGGACCTGCGACAAAATTTTGAGATTTTTTGACCACCCCGGACCTGCAACAAAATTTTCATATTTTTTGACCACCCCGGACCTGCGACAAAATCTTGATATTTTTTGACCATGCTGGACCTGCAACAAAATTTTGAGATTTTTTGACCACCCCGGACCTGCGATAAAATTTTGAGATTTTTTGACCACCCCGGGACCTGGAACAAAATTTTCATATTTTTTGACCACCCCGGACCTGCGACAAAATTGTGAGATTTTTTGACCACCCCGGACCTGCGACAAAATTGTGAGATTTTTTGACCACCCCGGACCTGTGAAAGAATTGTGAGATTTTTTGACCACCCCGGACCTGCGACAAAATTTTCATATTTTTTAACCACCCCGGACCTGCGACAAAATTTTGAGATTTTTGACCACCCCGGACCTGCAACAAAATTGTGAGATTTTTTGACCACCCCGGACCTGCGAAAAAATTGTGAGATTTTTTGACCACCCCGGACCTGCAACAAAATTTTGAGATTTTTTGACCACCCCGGACCTGCGACAAAATCTTGATATTTTTTGACCATGCTGGACCTGCAACAAAATTTTGAGATTTTTTGACCACCCCGGACCTGCAACAAAATTTTGAGATTTTTTGACCACCCCGGACCTGCGACAAAATTTTGAGATTTTTTGCCCACCCCGGACCTGTGACAAAATTTTTAGGTTTTTTCACCACCCCGGGACATGCGACAAAATTTTGAGGTTTTTTCACCACCCCGGACCTGGAAAAAAATTTTGAGATTTTTTCACCACCCCCCCCCAAGCCTGCGACAACATTTTGAGATATTTTTAGCACCCTGGAACAAAATTTTCATATTTTTTGACCACCGCGGACCTGCAACAAAATTTTGAGATTTTTTGACCACCTGAGACCTGCGACAAAATTTTGAGATATTTTTAGCACCCTGCAACAAAATTTTGAGATTTTTTGACCACCACAGACATGCGACAAAATATTTTGAGATTTTTTAACTTCCCTGGACCTGCGACAAAATTTTGATATTTTTGACCACCCTGCACCTGCGACAAAATCTTGATATTTTTTGACCACCCCGGACCCCTGAAGTGACAAAATTTTGGGATTTTTTGACCACCCCTGAGCTGCGATAAATTTTCATATTTTTTGACCACCCCGGACCTGCGACAAAATTTTGAGATTTTTTGACCACCCCGGACCTGCGACAAAATTTTGAGGTTTTTTGAGCACTACGGACCTGCGACAAAATTTTGAGATTTTTTGACCACCCCGGACCTGCGACAAAATTTTGATATTTTTGGACCACCCCGGACCTGCGACAAAATTTTGAGATTTTTTGACCACCCCGGACCTGCTACAAAATTTTGAGATTTTTTGACCACCCCGGACCTGCGACAAAATTGTGAGATTTTTTGACCACCCCAGACCTGCAACAAAATTGTGAGATTTTTTGACCACCCCAGACCAGTGACAAAATTTTGAGATTTTTTGACCACCCCGGACCTGCAACAAAATTTTGAGATTTTTTGACCACCCCGGACCTGCGACAAAATTGTGAGATTTTTTGACCACCCCGGACCTGCGACAAAATTGTGAGATTTTTTGACCACCCCGGACCTGCGACAAAATTTTGATATTTGTGACCACCCCGGACCTGCGATAAAATTTTGAGATTTTTTGACCACCCCGGACCTGCGATAAAATTTTGAGATTTTTTGACTACCCCGGACCTGCAACAAAATTTTGATATTTTTTGACCACCCCGGAGCCCTGAAGTGACAAAATTTTGAGATTTTTTGACCACCCCAGACCTGCGACAAAATATTGAGATTTTTTGATCACCCCAGACCTGCGACAAAATATTGAGATTTTTTGATCACCCCAGACCTGCGACAAATTTTTGGCATATTTTGACCACCCTGGAGCTGCGACAAAATCTTGATATTTTTTGACCATGCCGGAACTGCAACAAAATTTTTAGATTTTTTGAGCACCCCGGAGCTGCGACAAAATTTTGAGTTTTTTTGACCACCCCAGACCTGGAATAAAATTTTGAGATTTTTTGACCACCCCGGACATGTTAGAAAATTTTGAGGTTTTTTGACCACCCTGGACCTGCAACAAAATCTTGATATTTTTTGACCATGTTATTTCAAAAGTTGAAAAATCGTTAAAAATTAACATGATGAAAAAAATTCCATAGCCCATTTCACTATTGCAGCCACTTATCCGGATTTTGTGCACATACAATTCAACCACCCTCTCGGCCTTCCCAGCGGAGACTTCAGTAATAGTTGATGGACTTGAACTGGTTGCATTGGGAGACGTTGGCATCGAGATCCAAAGCTCGTAAGTAATTTCTTACTTTGATGCCGCCTTTAACTATGGCCAGAACCAACACTAAGAAAAAAACAAATTCATTTATATGGCAAACTTAACACGTAAGAAGAAATTGTGGGAGACGCATTTTTCTGGGTAAAGACTGGTAATGTTATAAGGTATAAAACAAAGCTTGAAATGAGTTATTTTCTTTCTAAAAGGTTTTATTGAATGGAAAAAATGAAATTGCGTATTCGTACATCATTTTTTATCTTTTTGAAACCCAAGATTGGACATGCGCAAAAACAATTTATCGATTTTTTCTTCTTTTTTTTCTTCTTTCTTCATTCTTTCGTGTGTTTTTTTTCTAGTTTTTTTTTGATTTTCTTTCTTTCTCTTTCTTGGTTCTTTTTTTCTTCTATTTTTTTTAGGCGTTGCCCGCCTGCCACTCGCGCCGGAACTCCCTAATCCCGCCAGCTACGCATGCCACCACGTGCATATCAACAAGGAGCAAGTGGCATTTTGTTTGTGAATATATAAGCGAAACCAACGAAAATTTAGACTCTAACAACTTCTAAAGTAAGTATAAGCATTTGTCTGTTGTAATTATTTCGTAAAGTAACAATAATTTCGTAAAATTTTATGAAAACCATCTCGGGCGATCAGCCAATTTTCGAATAGA
Organism: Corallium rubrum; assembly: GCA_964035015.1. NCBI lineage: Eukaryota > Metazoa > Cnidaria > Anthozoa > Scleralcyonacea > Coralliidae > Corallium > Corallium rubrum. The sequence continues at coordinate 34,098,122 of OZ035998.1, forward strand.
ATTTGTCTAGACTTGTCGGCGTTGTAATGGAAACAGGAGTAAATGGCAGGCAAAATAACCTAAAATCTGAATAGCTGACTTAAAAACGATATTGCTGATGTATTATGGTCTTATGTTCTTGTTTCATTCTGTTTTAATTTGTAAATTTCCAAAATATTAAAAGTGATGATCATGCGTGGCACACCACGGGGGCTCGGTCAATGGTTAATCATAAAAAATTTGCGTTTTATTGTATTGCTTTCTATGTATAAATAAATAATAAACTACAAATAAATAATAAATTTTTTTACCGACCCGGTCATGCGACAAAATTTTGAGATATTTTGACCACCCCAGACCTGTGAGAAAATTTTGGCATTTTTTCACCACCCTGGACCTGCGACAAAATCTTGATATTTTTTGACCACCCTAGACCTGCGACAAAATTTTGGCATTTTTTGACCACCCTGGACCTGCGACAAAATCTTGATATTTTTTGACCACCCTGGACCTGTGACAAAATCTTGATATTTTTTGACCACCCCGTACCTGCGACAAAATTTTGAGATTTTTTGACCACCCCGGACCTGCGACAAAATTTTCGCATTCTTTTATCACCCTGGACCTGCGACAAAATCTTGGTATTTTTTGACCATGCCGGACCTGCGACAAAATTTTGAGATTTTTTGAACACCCCGGAACTGCCACAAAATTTTGAGATTTTTTGACCAACCGAGACCTGCGACAAAATTTTGGCCTTTTTTGACCACCGTGGACCTGCGACAAAATTTTGATATTTTGTGACCACCCCGGACCTGCGACAAAATTTTGAGATTTTTTGACCACCCCGGACCTGCAACAAAATTGTGAGATTTTTTGACCACCCCGGACCTGCGACAAAATTGTGAGATTTTTTGACCACCCCGGACCTGCAACAAAATTGTGAGATTTTTTGACCACCCCGGACCTGTGAAAAAATTGTGAGATTTTTTGACCACCACAGACCTGTGACAAAATTTTGAGATTTTTTGACCACCCCGGACCTGCGACAAAATTTTGAGATTTTTTGACCACCCCAGACCTGTGAGAAAATTTTGAGATTTTTTGCCCACCCCGGACCTGCGAGAAAATTTTCATATTTTTTAACCACCCCGGACCTGCGACAAAATCTTGATATTTTTTGACCATGCTGGACCTGCAAAAAAATTTTGAGATTTTTTGACCACCCCAGACCTGCGAGAAAATTTTGAGATTTTTTGACCACCCCAGACCTGTGAGAAAATTTTGAGATTTTTTTACCACCCCGGACCTGCGACAAAATTTCGAGATTTTTTGACCACCCCAGACCTGTGAGAAAATTTTGAGATTTTTTGCCCACCCCGGACCTGCGAGAAAATTTTCATATTTTTTAACCACCCCGGACCTGCGACAAAATCTTGATATTTTTTGACCATGCTGGACCTGCAACAAAATTTTGAGATTTTTTGACCACCCCAGACCTGCGACAAAATTTTGGCATTTTTTGACCACCCTGGACCTGCGACAAAATCTTGATATTTTTTGACCACGCTGGACCTGCAACAAAATTTTGAGATTTTTTGACCACCCCAGACCTTGCAACGAAATTTTAAGATTTTTTGACCACCCCAGACATGTGACAAAATTTTGAGGTTTTTTGACCACCCCGGGACCTGCAACAAAATTTTCATATTTTTTGACCTTGCCGGACCTGCAACAAAATTTTGAGATTTTTTGACCACCTGAGACCTGCGACAAAATTTTGAGGTTTTTTGACCACCCCGGACCTGGAAAAAATTTTGAGATTTTTTGACCACCCCGGACCTGTGGCAAAATTTTGAGATTTTTTTACCACCCCGGGACCTGGAACAAAATTTTCATATTTTTTGACCACCCCGGACCTGCAACAAAATTTTGAGATTTTTTGCCCACCCCGGACCTGCGAGAAAATTTTCATATTTTTTGACCACCCCGGACCTGTTTCAAAACTTTGAGGTTTTTTGACCACCCCTGAGCTGCGATAAAATTTTGAGATTTTTTGACTACCCCGGACCTGCGACAAAATTTTGGCATTTTTTGGCCACCCTGGACCTGTGATGAAATTTTGGAATTTGTGACCACCCCGAACCTGCGACAAAATTTTGAGATTTTTTGATCACCCTAGACCTGTGAGAAAATTTTGGCATTTTTTGACCACCCTGGACCTGCGACAAAATCTTGATATTTTTTGACCATGCTGGACCTGCAACAAAATTTTGAGGTTTTTTGACTACCCCGGACCTGCGGGAAAATTTTGAGATTTTTTGACTACCCCGGACCTGCAACAAAATTTTGAGATTTTTTGACCACCCCAGACCTGCGACAAAATATTGAGATTTTTTGACCACCCCTGAGCTGCGACAAAATTTTGATATTTGTGACCACCCCGGACCTGCGATAAAATTTTGAGATTTTTTGTCCACCCCGGACCTGCGAGAAGATTTTGAGATTTTTTGACCACCCCGGACCTGCGATAAAATTTTGAGATTTTTTGACCACCCCGGACCTGCGACAAAATTTTGAGATTTTTTGACCACCGCGGAGCTGCGACAAAATTTTGAGTTTTTTTGAGCACCCCAGACCTGGAATAAAATTTTTAGATTTTTTGACCACCCCGGACATGTTAGAAAATTTTGAGGTTTTTTGACCACCCTGGACCTGTGACAAAATCTTGATATTTTTTGACCATGTTATTTCAAAAGTTGAAAAATCGTTAAAAATTAACATGATGAAAAAAATTCCTTAGCCCATAGGCGTTTCACTATTGCAGCCACTTATCCGGATTTTGTGCACATACAATTCAACCACCCTCTCGGCCTTCCCAGCGGAGACTCCAGTAATAGTCGATGGACTTGAACTGGTTGCATGGGAGACGTTGGCATCGAGATCCAAAGCTCGTAAGTAATTTCTTACTTTGATGCCGCCTTTAACTATGGCCAGAACCAACACTAAGACAAAAACAAATTCATTTATATGGCAAACTTAACACGTCAGAAGAAATTGTGGGAGACGCATTTTCCTGGGTAAAGACTGGTAATGTTATAAGGTATAAAACAAAGCTTGAAATGAGTTATTTTCTTTCTAAAAGGTTTTATTGAATGGAAAAAATGAAATTGCGTATTCGTACATCATTTTTTTCTTTTTTGAAACCCAAGATTGGACATGCGCAAAAACAATTTATCGATTTTTTCTTCTTTTTTTTCTTCTTTCTTCATTCTTTCGTGTGTTTTTTTTCTAGTTTTTTTTTAATTTTCTTTCTTTCTCTTTCTTGGTTCTTTTTTTCTTCTATTTTTTTAGGCGTTGCCCGCCTACCACTCGCGCCAGAACTCCCTAATCCCGCCAGCTACGCATGCCACCACGTGCATATCAACAAGAAGCAAGTGGCATTTTATTTGCCAATATATAAGCGAAACCAACGAAAATTTAGACTCTAACAACTTCTAAAGTAAGTATAAGCATTTGTCTGTTGTAATTATTTCGTAAAGTAACAATAATTTCGTAAAATTTTATGAAAACCATCTCGGGCGATCAGCCAATTTTCGAATAGAATTTGTCTAGACTTGTCGGCGTTGTAATGGAAACAGGAGTAAATGGCAGGCAAAATAACCTAAAATCTGAATAGCTGACTTAAAAACGATATTGCTGATGTATTATGGTCTTATGTTCTTGTTTCATTCTGTTTTAATTTGTAAATTTCCAAAATATTAAAAGTGATGATCATGCGTGGCACACCACGGGGGCTCGGTCAATGGTTAATCATAAAAAATTTGCGTTTTATTGTATTGCTTTCTATCTATAAATAAATAATAAACTATAAATAAATAATAAATTTTTTTACCGACCCGGTCATGCGACAAAATTTTGAGATTTTTGACCACCCCAGACCTGTGAGAAAATTTTGAGCATTTTTTCACCACCCTGGACCTGCGACAAAATTTGATATTTTTTGACCACCCTAGACCTGCGACAAAATTTTGAGATTTTTTGACCACCCTGGACCTGCGACAAAATTTGAGATTTTTTGACCACCCGGTACCTATGTTAAAATTTTGATATTTTTAGAGCATCCCGTACCTGCGACAAAGTTTTGAGATATTTTGACCCACCCCGGACCTGCGACAAAATTTTGAGATTTTTTGACCACCCCGGACCTGCGACAAAATTGTGAGATTTTTTGACCACCCCGGACCTGCGACAAAATTGTGAGATTTTTTGACCACCCCGGACCTGCACAAAATTGTGAGATTTTTTGACCACCCCGGACCTGCGACAAAATTGTGAGATTTTTTGACCACCCCGGACCTGCGACAAAATTTTGAGATTTTTTGACCACCCCAGACCTGCGACAAAATTTTGAGATTTTTTGACCACCCCGGACCTGCGACAAAATTTTGAGATTTTTTGACCACCCCGGACCTGTGAAAAAATTGTGAGATTTTTTGACCACCCCGGACCTGTGAAAAAATTGTGAGATTTTTTGACCACCCCAGACCTGTGACAAAATTTTGAGATTTTTTGACCACCCCAGACCTGCAGCAAAATTGTGAGATTTTTTGACCACCCCGGACCTGCGACAAAATTGTGAGATTTTTTGACCACCCCAGACCTGTGACAAAATTTTGAGATTTTTTGACCACCCCGGACCTGCAAGAAAATTTTGAGATTTTTTGACCACCCCGGACCTGCAGCAAAATTGTGAGATTTTTTGACCACGCCGGACCTGCAACAAAATTGTGAGATTTTTTGACCACCCCAGACCTGCGACAAAATTGTGAGATTTTTTGACCACCCCAGACCTGTGACAAAATTGTGAGATTTTTTGACCACCCCGGACCTGCGACAAAATTTTGAGATTTTTTGACCACCCCAGACCTGCGAGAAAATTGTGAGATTTTTTGACCACCCCGGACCTGCGACAAAATTGTGAGATTTTTTGACCACCCCGGACCTGCGACAAAATTTGAGATTTTTTGACCACCCCGGACCTGCAAAAAAATTGTGAGATTTTTTGACCACCCCGGACCTGCGACAAAATTGTGAGATTTTTTGACCACCCCGGACCTGCGACAAAATTGTGAGATTTTTTGACCACCCCGGACCTGCAACAAAATTGTGAGATTTTTTGACCACCCCGGACCTGTGACAAAATTGTGAGATTTTTTGACCACCCCAGACCTGTGACAAAATTTTGAGATTTTTTGACCACCCCGGACCTGCAACAAAATTGTGAGATTTTTTGACCACCCCGGACCTGCGACAAAATTTTGAGATTTTTTGACCACCCCGGACCTGTGACAAAATTTTGAGATTTTTGACCACCCCAGGACCTGGAACAAAATTTTGAGATTTTTTGACCACCCCGGGCCTGTGGCAAAATTTTGAGATTTTTTTACCACCCCGGGACCTGGAACAAAATTTTCATATTTTTTGACCACCCCGGACCTGCAACAAAATTTTGAGAAATTTTGCCCACCCCGGACCTGTGACAAAATTTTGAGAAATTTTGCCCACCCCGGACCTGTGACAAAATTTTGAGGTTTTTTGACGACACAGGACCTGCAATAAAATTTTGAGATTTTTTGACCACCCCGGACCTGTTTCAAAATTTTGAGATTTTTTGACCACCCCAGACCTGGAACAAAATTGTGAGATTTTTCACCACCCCGGACCTGCAGCAAAATTGTGAGATTTTTTGACCATGCCGGACCTGCGACAAAATTTTGAGATTTTTTGACCACCCCAGACCTGCGACAAAATTTTGGCATTTTTTGACCACCCTGGACCTGCGACAAAATCTTGATATTTTTTGACCACGCTGGACCTGCGACAAAATTTTGAGATTTTTTGACCACCCCGGACCTGCAAGAAAATTTTCCGATTTTTTGACCACCCCAGACCTGTGACAAAATTTTGAGATTTTTTTGACCACCCCGGGACCTGCAACAAAATTTTCATATTTTTTGACCTTGCCGGACCTGCAACAAAATTTTGAGATTTTTTGACCACCTGAGACCTGCGACAAAATTTTGAGGTTTTTTGACCACCCGGGACCTGGAAAAAATTTTGAGATTTTTTGACCACCCCGGACCTGTGGCAAAATTTTGAGATTTTTTTACCACCCCGGGACCTGCAACAAAATTTTGATATTTTTTGACCACCCCGGACCTGCAACAAAATTTTGAGATTTTTTGACCACCCTGGACCTGCGACAAAATTTTGAGATTTTTTGACCACCCCGGACCTGTGACAAAATTTTGAGATTTTTTGACCACCCCGGACCTGCGAGAAAATTGTGAGATTTTTTGACCACCCCGGACCTGCGACAAAATCTTGATATTTTTTGACCATGCTGGACCTGCAACAAAATTTTGAGATTTTTTGACCACCCCGGACCTGCAACAAAATTTTGAGATTTTTTGACCACCCCGGACCTGCGACAAAATCTTGATATTTTTTGACCATGCTGGACCTGCAACAAAATTTTGAGATTTTTTGACCACCCCGGACCTGCGACAAAATTTTGAGATTTTTTGCCCACCCCGGACCTGTGAGAAAATTTTGAGATTTTTTGTCCACCCCGGACCTGCGAGAAAATTTTCATATTTTTTGACCACCCCGGACCTGCGACAAAATTTTGAGATTTTTTGACCACCCCGGACCTGCAACAAAATTTTGAGATTTTTTGACCACCCCGGACCTGCAACAAAATTGTGAGATTTTTTGACCACCCCGGACCTGCGACAAAATTGTGAGATTTTTTAACCACGCTGGACCTGTGACAAAATTTTCAGGTTTTTTGACTAACACGGACCCGTGCCAAATTTTGAGATTTTTTGACCACCCCGGGACCTGGAACAAAATTTTGAGATTTTTTGACCACCCCGGACCTGCAACAAAATTTTGAGATTTTTTGACCACCCCTGGACCTGTGACAAAATTTTGAGATTTTTTGACCACCCCGGACCTGCGAGAAAATTTTGAGATTTTTTGACCACCCCGGACCTGCGAGAAAATTTTGATATTTTTTAACCACCCCGGACCTGCGACAAAATTTTGATATTTTTTGACCACCCTGGACCTGCAACAAAATTTTGAGATTTTTTGACCACCCCAGACCTGCGACAAAATTTTGAGATTTTTTGACCACCCCGGACCTGCGACAAAATTTTGAGATTTTTTGACCACCCCGGACCTGCAACAAAATTGTGAGATTTTTTGACCACCCCGGACCTGTGAAAAAATTGTGAGATTTTTTGACCACCCCAGACCTGTGACAAAATTTTGAGATTTTTTGACCACCCCGGGACCTGCAACAAAATTTTCATATTTTTTGACCTTGCCGGACCTGCAACAAAATTTTGAGATTTTTTGACCACCTGAGACCTGCGACAAAATTTTGAGGTTTTTTGACCACCCCGGACCTGGAAAAAATTTTGAGATTTTTTGACCACCCCGGACCTGTGGCAAAATTTTGAGATTTTTTTACCACCCCGGGACCTGCAACAAAATTTTCATATTTTTTGACCACCCCGGACCTGCAACAAAATTTTGAGATTTTTTGACCACCCTGGACCTGCGACAAAATTTTGAGATTTTTTGACCACCCCGGACCTGTGAAAAAATTTTGAGATTTTTTGACCACCCCGGACCTGTGACAAAATTGTGAGATTTTTTGACCACCCCGGACCTGCGACAAAATTTTGAGATTTTTTGACCACCCCGGACCTGCAACAAAATTTTGAGATTTTTTGACCACCCCGGACCTGCAACAAAATTTTGAGATTTTTTGACCACCCCGGACCTGCGACAAAATCTTGATATTTTTTGACCATGCTGGACCTGCAACAAAATTTTGAGATTTTTTGACCACCCCGGACCTGCGACAAAATTTTGAGATTTTTTGACCACCCCGGGACCTGGAACAAAATTTTGAGATTTTTTGACCACCCCGGACCTGCAACAAAATTTTGAGATTTTTTGACCACCCCGGGACCTGCGACAAAATTTTGAGATTTTTTGCCCACCCCGGACCTGCGACAAAATTTTGAGATTTTTTGACCACCCCGGACCTGCGACAAAATTTTGATATTTTTTGACCACCCCGGACCTGCGACAAAATTTTGAGATTTTTTGACCACCCCGGACCTGCAACAAAATTTTGAGATTTTTTGACCACCCCGGACCTGCAACAAAATTTTGAGATTTTTTGACCACCCCGGACCTGCGACAAAATCTTGATATTTTTTGACCATGCTGGACCTGCAACAAAATTTTGAGATTTTTTGACCACCCCGGACCTGCGATAAAATTTTGAGATTTTTTGACCACCCCGGGACCTGGAACAAAATTTTCATATTTTTTGACCACCCCGGACCTGCAACAAAATTTTGAGATTTTTTGACCACCCTGGACCTGCGACAAAATTTTGAGATTTTTTGCCCACCCCGGACCTGTGAGAAAATTTTGAGATTTTTTGCCCACCCCGGACCTGCGAGAAAATTTTCATATTTTTTAACCACCCCGGACCTGCAACAAAATCTTGAGATTTTTTGACCACCCCGGACCTGCAACAAAATTTTGAGATTTTTTGACCACCCCGGACCTGCGACAAAATCTTGATATTTTTTGACCATGCTGGACCTGCAACAAAATTTTGAGATTTTTTGACCACCCCGGACCTGCGATAAAATTTTGAGATTTTTTGACCACCCCGGACCTGCAACAAAATTTTGAGATTTTTTGACCACCCCGGACCTGCAACAAAATTTTGAGATTTTTTGACCACCCCGGACCTGCGACAAAATCTTGATATTTTTTGACCATGCTGGACCTGCAACAAAATTTTGAGATTTTTTGACCACCCCGGACCTGCGACAAAATTTTGAGATTTTTTGACCACCCCGGACCTGTGACAAAATTTTGAGATTTTTTGACCACCCCGGACCTGCCGCAAAATTTTGAGATTTGTTGACCACCCTGGACCTGCGACAAAATTTTGAGATTTTTTGACCACCCCGGACCTGTGAGAAAATTTTGAGATTTTTTGACCACCCCGGACCTGTGACAAAATTTTGAGATTTTTTGACCACCCGGTACTGCGACAAAATTTTCAGATTTTTTGACCATGCTGGAACTGCGACAAAATTTTGGGATTTTTTGACCACCCCGGACCTGCGACAAAATTTTGAGATTTTTTGACCACCCGGACCTGCGACAAAATTTTGAGATTTTTTGACCACCCCGGACCTTCAACAAAATTTTGAGATTTTATGACCACCCCGGGCCTAGCGACGAAATTTTGAGATTTTTTGACCACCCCGGACCTGCGACAAAATTTTGAGATTTTTTGACCACCCCGGACCTGCAACAAAATTGTGAGATTTTTTGACCACCCGGACCTGCAGCAAAATTGTGAGATTTTTTGACCACCCCGGACCTGCGACAAAATTGTGAGATTTTTTGACCACCCCGGACCTGTGACAAAATTGTGAGATTTTTTGACCACCCCGGACCTGTGACAAAATTGTGAGATTTTTTTACCACCCCGGACCTGGAACAAAATTTTCATATTTTTTGACCACCCCGGACCTGCAACAAAATTTTGAGATTTTTTGACCACCCTGGACCTGCGACAAAATTTTGAGATTTTTTGCCCACCCCGGACCTGTGAGAAAATTTTGAGATTTTTTGCCCACCCCGGACCTGCGAGAAAATTTTCATATTTTTTGACCACCCCGGACCTGCGACAAAATCTTGATATTTTTTGACCATGCTGGACCTGCAACAAAATTTTGAGATTTTTTGACCACCCCGGACCTGCAACAAAATTTTGAGATTTTTTGACCACCCCGGACCTGCGACAAAATCTTGATATTTTTTGACCATGCCGGACCTGCAACAAAATTTTGAGATTTTTTGACCACCCCGGACCTGCGACAAAATTTTGAGATTTTTTGACCACCCCGGACCTGCGACAAAATTGTGAGATTTTTTGACCACCCCGGACCTGCAACAAAATTTTGAGATTTTTTGACCACCCTGGACCTGCGACAAAATTTTGAGATTTTTTGACCACCCCGGACCTGTGACAAAATTTTGAGATTTTTTGACCACCCCGGACCTGCGAGAAAATTTTCATATTTTTTGACCACCCCGGACCTGCGACAAAATTTTGATATTTTTTGACCATGCTGGACCTGCAACAAAATTTTGAGATTTTTTGACCACCCCGGACCTGCGACAAAATTTTGAGATTTTTTGACCACCCCGGACCTGCGACAAAATTTTGATATTTTTTGACCATGCTGGACCTGCAACAAAATTTTGAGATTTTTTGACCACCCCGGACCTGCGATAAAATTTTGAGATTTTTTGACCACCCCGGACCTGCGACAAAATTTTGATATTTTTTGACCACCCCGGACCTGCAACAAAATTTTGAGATTTTTTGACCACCCTGGACCTGCGACAAAATTTTGAGATTTTTTGCCCACCCCGGACCTGTGAGAAAATTTTGAGATTTTTTGCCCACCCCGGACCTGCGAGAAAATTTTCATATTTTTTGACCACCCCGGACCTGCGACAAAATCTTGATATTTTTTGACCATGCTGGACCTGCAACAAAATTTTGAGATTTTTTGACCACCCCGGACCTGCGATAAAATTTTGAGATTTTTTGACCACCCCGGACCTGCAACAAAATTTTGAGATTTTTTGACCACCCCGGACCTGCGACAAAATTTTGATATTTTTTGACCACCCCTGGACCTGCAGCAAAATTGTGAGATTTTTTGACCACCCCGGACCTGCGACAAAATTGTGAGATTTTTTGACCACCCCGGACCTGCAACAAAATTGTGAGATTTTTTGACCACCCCGGACCTGCAACAAAATTGTGAGATTTTTTGACCACCCCGGACCTGCGACAAAATTGTGAGATTTTTTGACCACGCTGGACCTGCAACAAAATTTTGAGATTTTTTGACCACCCCGGACCTGTGACAAAATTTTGAGATTTTTTGACCACCCCGGACCTGCGACAAAATTTTCATATTTTTTGACCACCCCGGACCTGCAACAAAATTTTGAGATTTTTTGACCACCCCGGACCTGCGACAAAATTTTGAGATTTTTTGACCACCCCGGACCTGTGACAAAATTGTGAGATTTTTTGACCACCCCGGACCTGTGACAAAATTGTGAGATTTTTTGACCACCCCGGACCTGTGACAAAATCTTGAGATTTTTTGACCACCCCGGACCTGCAACAAAATTTTGAGATTTTTTGACCACCCCAGACCTGTGACAAAATTGTGAGATTTTTTGACCACCCCGGACCTGCGACAAAATTGTGAGATTTTTTGACCACCCCGGACCTGCAGCAAAATTGTGAGATTTTTTGACCACCCCAGACCTTGCAACCAAATTTTAAGATTTTTTGACCACCCCGGACCTGCGACAAAATTTTGAGATTTTTTGACCACCCCGGACCTGCAACAAAATTGTGAGATTTTTTGACCACCCCGGACCTGCAACAAAATTGTGAGATTTTTTGACCACCCCGGACCTGCGACAAAATTGTGAGATTTTTTGACCACCCCGGACCTGCAGCAAAATTGTGAGATTTTTTGACCACCCCGGACCTGCGGCAAAATTGTGAGATTTTTTTACCACCCCGGACCTGTGACAAAATTGTGAGATTTTTTGACCACCCCGGACCTGCAGCAAAATTTTGAGATTTTTTGACCACCCTGGACCTGCGACAAAATTTTGAGATTTTTTGACCACCCCGGACCTGTGAAAAAATTTTGAGATTTTTTGACCACCCGGACCTGCGACAAAATTTTGATATTTTTTGACCACCCCGGACCTGCGACAAAATTTTGAGATTTTCTGACCACGCTGGAAATGCAACAAAATTTCGAGATTTTTTGACCACCCCGGACCTGCAACAAAATTTTGAGATTTTTTGACCACCCCGGAGCTGCGACAAAATTTTGAGATTTTTTGACCATGCTGGAACTGCGACAAAATTTTGAGATTTTTTGACCACTCCGGACCTGCTACAAAATATTGAGATTTTTTTGACCACCCTGGACCTGCGACAAAATCTTGATATTTTTTGACCACGCTGGACCTGCAACAAAATTTTGAGATTTTTTGACCACCCCAGACCTTGCAACGAAATTTTAAGATTTTTTGACCACCCCAGACATGTGACAAAATTTTGAGGTTTTTTGACCACCCCGGGACCTGCAACAAAATTTTCATATTTTTTGACCTTGCCGGACCTGCAACAAAATTTTGAGATTTTTTGACCACCCCGGGACCTGCGACAAAATTTTGAGATTTTATGACCACCCCGGGACCTGCACAAAATTTTGAGATTTTTTGACCACCCCGGACCTGCGACAAAATTTTGAGATTTTTTGACCACCCCGGGACCTGGAACAAAATTTTCATATTTTTTGACCACCCCGGACCTGCAACAAAATTTTGAGATTTTTTGACCACCCTGGACCTGCGACAAAATTTTGAGATTTTTTGCCCACCCCGGACCTGTGAGAAAATTTTGAGATTTTTTGCCCACCCCGGACCTGCGAGAAAATTTTCATATTTTTTGACCACCCCGGACCTGCGACAAAATCTTGATATTTTTTAACCATGCTGGACCTGCAACAAAATTTTGAGATTTTTTGACCACCCCGGACCTGCGACAAAATTTTGAGATTTTTTGACCACCCCGGACCTGCAACAAAATTTTGAGATTTTTTGACCACCCCGGACCTGCGACAAAATTTTGAGATTTTTTGACCACCCCGGACCTGCAACAAAATTTTGAGATTTTTTGACCACCCCAGACATGTGACAAAATTTTGAGGTTTTTTGACCACCCCGGACCTGCAGCAAAATTGTGAGACTTTTTGACCACCCCGGACCTGCGACAAAATTGTGAGATTTTTTGACCACCCCGGACCTGCGACAAAATTGTGAGATTTTTTGACCACCCCGGACCTGCGACAAAATTGTGAGATTTTTTGACCACCCCGGACCTGCGACAAAATTGTGAGATTTTTTGACCACCCCGGACCTGCGACAAAATTGTGAGATTTTTTGACCACCCCGGACCTGCGACAAAATTGTGAGATTTTTTGACCACCCCGGACCTGCGACAAAATTTTGAGATTTTTTGACCACCCCGGACCTGCGACAAAATTTTGAGATTTTTTGACCACCCCGGACCTGCGACAAAATTGTGAGATTTTTTGACCACCCCGGACCTGCGACAAAATCTTGATATTTTTTTACCATGCCGGACCTGCAACAAAATTGTGAGATTTTTTGACCACCCCGGACCTGCGACAAAATTGTGAGATTTTTTGACCACCCCGGACCTGTGAAAAAATTTTGAGATTTTTTGCCCACCCCGGACCTGCGAGAAAATTTTCATATTTTTTGACCACCCCGGACCTGCGACAAAATCTTGATATTTTTTGACCATGCTGGACCTGCAACAAAATTTTGAGATTTTTTGACCACCCCGGACCTGCAACAAAATTTTGAGATTTTTTGACCACCCCGGACCTGCGACAAAATCTTGATATTTTTTGACCATGCTGGACCTGCAACAAAATTTTGAGATATTTTGACCACCCCAGACCTGTGAGAAAATTTTGGCATTTTTTCACCACCCTGGACCTGCGACAAAATCTTGATATTTTTTGACCACCCTAGACCTGCGACAAAATTTTGGCATTTTTTGACCACCCTGGACCTGTGACAAAATTTTGAGATTTTTTGACCACCTTGAACCTGTGAGAAAATTTTGAGGTTTTTTGACCACCCCAGAGCTGCGACAAAATTTTAGCATTTTTTGACCACCCTGGACATGCAACAAAATCTTGAGATTTTGTGACCGCCCCGAACCTGCAACAAAATTTTGAGATTTTTTGACCACCTTGGACCTGTGAGAAAATCTTGATATTTTTTGACCATGCCGGACCTGCAGCAAAACTTTGAGATTTTTTGACCACCCCGGACCTGCGACAAAATTTTGAGATTTTTTGACTACCCCGGACCTGCCACAAAATTTTGAGATTTTTTGACCACCCCCGAGCTGCGACAAAATTTTAGCATTTTTTGACCACCCTGGACCTGCGACAAAATCTTGATATTTTTTACCTGCAACAAAATCTTGAGATTTTGTGACCACCACGAAGCTGCAACAAAATTTTGAGATTTTTTGACCACCTTGGACCTGTGAGAAAATTTTGAGGTTTTTTGACCACCTCGGACCTGCAACAAAACTTTGAGATTTTTTGACCACCCCGGACCTGCGATAAAATTTTGAGATTTTTTCACTACCCCGGACCTGCAACAAAATTTTGAGATTTTTTGACCACCCCGGACCTGCCACAAAATTTTGAGATTTTTTGACCACCCCAGAGCTGCGACAAAATTTTAGCATTTTTTGACCACCCTGGACCTGCGACAAAATCTTGATATTTTTTTACCATACCGAACCTGCAACAAAATCTTGAGATTTTGTGACCACCACGAACCTGCAAGAAAATTTTGAGATTTTTTGACCGCCTTGGACCTGTGAGAAAATTTTGAGGTTTTTTAACCACCCCAGGCAGGCAACAAAATTTTGGCATTTTTTGGCCACCCTGGACCTGTGACAAAATTTTGAAATTTTGTGACCACCCTGAACCTGCGACAAAATGTTGAGATTTTTTGACCAGCTTGGACCTGTGAGAAAATTTTGAGGTTTTTTGACCACCCCGGACCTGCAACAAAATTTTGAGATTTTTTGACCACCACAGACCTGCGACAAAATATTTTGAGATTTTTTAACGACCCCAGAGCTGCGACAAAATTTTAGCATTTTTTGACCATCCTGGACCTGCGACAAAATCTTGATATTTTTTGACCATGCCGGAACTGCAACAAAACTTTTAGATTTTTTGACCACCACAGACCTGCGACAAAATATTGGTATTTTTTGACCACCCCGGACCTGTGAGAAAATTTTGAGATTTTTTGACCACCACAGACCTGCGACAAAATTTGGAGATTTTTCACCACCACAGACCTGCGACAAAATATTTTGAGATTTTTTAACGACCCTGGACCTGTGACTTGAGATTTTTTGACGACTCCAGACTCGTGACTAAATTTTGAAGTTTTTTTACCAACCCGGTTGTGCGAGAAAATTTTGAGATTTTTTGACCACCCCGGACCTGCGACAAAATTGTGAGATTTTTTGACCACCACAGACCTGCGACAAAATATTTTGAGATTTTTTAACGACCCCAGAGCTGCGACAAAATTTTAGCATTTTAGTGAGAAAATTTTGAGGTTTTTTGACCACCCCGGACCTGCAAGAAGATTTTGAGATTTTTTGACCACCACAGACCTGCGACAAAATATTTTGAGATTTTTTAACGACCCCAGAGCTGCGACAAAATTTTAGCATTTTTTGACCACCCCAGACCTGCGACAAAATTTTGGCATTTTTTGACCACCCCGGACCTGCGACAAAATTTTGAGATTTTTTGACCACCACGGACCTGCGACAAAATATTTTGAGATTTTTTAACGACCCTGGACCTGTGACTTGAGATTTTTTGACGACTCCAGACTCGTGACTAAATTTTGAAGTTTTTTTACCAACCCGGTTGTGCGAGAAAATTTTGAGATTTTTTGACCACCCCGGCCTTGCGACAAAATCTTGATAATTTTTGACCATCCCGGAACTGCAACAAAACTTTTAGATTTTTTGAGCACCCCGGAGCTGCGACAAAATTTTGAGGTTTTTTGACCATGTTATTTCAAAAGTTGAAAAATCGTTAAAAATTAACATGATGAAAAAAATTCCCTAGCCCATAGGCGTTTCACTATTGTAGCCACTTATCCGGATTTTGTGCACATACAATTCAACCACCCTCTCGGCCTTCCCAGCGGAGACTTCAGTAATAGTCGATGGACTTGAACTGGTTGCATGGGAGACGTTGGCATCGAGATCCAAAGCTCGTAAGTAATTTCTTACTTTGATGCCGCCTTTAACTATGGCCAGAACCAACACTAAGAAAAAAACAAATTCATTTATACGGCAAACTTAACACGTCAGAAGAAATTGTGGGAGACGCATTTTTCTGGGTAAAGACTGGTAATGTTATAAGGTATAAAACAAAGCTTGAAATGAGTTATTTTCTTTCTAAAAGGTTTTATTGAATGGAAAAAATGAAATTGCGTATTCGTACATCATTTTTTATCTTTTTGAAACCCAAGATTGGACATGCGCAAAAACAATTTATCGATTTTTTCTTCTTTTTTTTCTTCTTTCTTCATTCTTTCGTGTGTTTTTTTTCTAGTTTTTATTTAATTTTCTTTCTTTCTCTTTCTTGGTTGTTTTTTTCTTCTATTTTTTTAGGCGTTGCCCGCCTACCACTCGCGCCGGAACTCCCTAATCCCGCCAGCTACGCATGCCACCACGTGCATATCAACAAGAAGCAAGTGGCATTTTATTTGTCAATATATAAGCGAAACCAACGAAAATTTAGACTCTAACAACTTCTAAAGTAAGTATAAGCATTTGTCTGTTGTAATTATTTCGTAAAGTAACAATAATTTCGTAAAATTTTATGAAAACCATCTCGGGCGATCAGCCAATTTTCGAATAGAATTTGTCTAGACTTGTCGGCGTTGTAATGGAAAGAGGAGTAAATGGCAGGCAAAATAACCTAAAATCTGAATAGCTGACTTAAAAACGATATTGCTGATGTATTATGGTCTTATGTTCTTGTTTCATTCTGTTTTAATTTGTAAATTTCCAAAATATTAAAAGTGATGATCATGCGTGGCACACCACGGGGGCTCGGTCAATGGTTAATCATAAAAAATTTGCGTTTTATTGTATTGCTTTCTATCTATAAATAAATAATAAACTATAAATAAATAATAAATTTTTTTACCGACCCGGTCATGCGACAAAATTTTGAGATATTTTGACCACCCCAGACCTGTGAGAAAATTTTGGCATTTTTTCACCACCCTGGACCTCTGCAAAATTTTTGAGATTTTTTGACCACCCCAGACCTGCGACAAAATTGTGAGATTTTTTGACCACCCCGGACCTGCGACAAAATTTTGAGATTTTTTGACCACCCCAGACCTGCGACAAAATTTTCGCATTCTTTGATCACCCTGGACCTGTGACAAAATTTTGAGATTTTGTAACCACCCCGGACCTGTGACAAAATTGTGAGATTTTTTGACCACCCCAGACCTGCGACAAAATTGTGAGATTTTTTGACCACCCCGGACCTGCGACAAAATTTTGAGATTTTTTGACCACCCCAGACCTGCGACAAAATTTTAGCATTTTTTGACCACCCCAGACCTGCGACAAAATTTTGGCATTTTTTGACCACCCCGGACCTGCGACAAAATTTTGAGATTTTTTGACCACCACAGACCTGCGACAAAATATTTTGAGATTTTTTAACGACCCTGGACCTGTGACTTGAGATTTTTTGACGACTCCACACTCGTGACTAAATTTTGAAGTTTTTTTACCAACCCGGTTGTGCGAGAAAATTTTGAGATTTTTTGACCACCCCGGCCTTGCGACAAAATCTTGATAATTTTTGACCATCCCGGAACTGCAACAAAACTTTTAGATTTTTTGAGCACCCCGGAGCTGCGACAAAATTTTGAGGTTTTTTGACCATGTTATTTCAAAAGTTGAAAAATCGTTAAAAATTAACATGATGAAAAAAATTCCCTAGCCCATAGGCGTTTCACTATTGTAGCCACTTATCCGGATTTTGTGCACATACAATTCAACCACCCTCTCGGCCTTCCCAGCGGAGACTTCAGTAATAGTCGATGGACTTGAACTGGTTGCATGGGAGACGTTGGCATCGAGATCCAAAGCTCGTAAGTAATTTCTTACTTTGATGCCGCCTTTAACTATGGCCAGAACCAACACTAAGAAAAAAACAAATTCATTTATACGGCAAACTTAACACGTCAGAAGAAATTGTGGGAGACGCATTTTTCTGGGTAAAGACTGGTAATGTTATAAGGTATAAAACAAAGCTTGAAATGAGTTATTTTCTTTCTAAAACGTTTTATTGAATGGAAAAAATGAAATTGCGTATTCGTACATCATTTTTTATCTTTTTGAAACCCAAGATTGGACATGCGCAAAAACAATTTATCGATTTTTTCTTCTTTTTTTTCTTCTTTCTTCATTCTTTCGTGTGTTTTTTTTCTAGTTTTTATTTAATTTTCTTTCTTTCTCTTTCTTGGTTGTTTTTTTCTTCTATTTTTTTAGGCGTTGCCCGCCTACCACTCGCGCCGGAACTCCCTAATCCCGCCAGCTACGCATGCCACCACGTGCATATCAACAAGAAGCAAGTGGCATTTTATTTGTCAATATATAAGCGAAACCAACGAAAATTTAGACTCTAACAACTTCTAAAGTAAGTATAAGCATTTGTCTGTTGTAATTATTTCGTAAAGTAACAATAATTTCGTAAAATTTTATGAAAACCATTTCGGGCGATCAGCCAATTTTCGAATAGAATTTGTCTAGACTTGTCGGCGTTGTAATGGAAACAGGAGTAAATGGCAGGCAAAATAACCTAAAATCTGAATAGCTGACTTAAAAACGATATTGCTGATGTATTATGGTCTTATGTTCTTGTTTCATTCTGTTTTAATTTGTAAATTTCCAAAATATTAAAAGTGATGATCATGCGTGGCACACCACGGGGGCTCGGTCAATGGTTAATCATAAAAAATTTGCGTTTTATTGTATTGCTTTCTATGTATAAATAAATAATAAACTATAAATAAATAATATTTTTTTACCGACCCGGTCATGCGACAAAATTTTGAGATTTTTTGACCACCCCTGACCTGTGAGAAAATTTTGGCATTTTTTGGCCACCCTGGACCTGCGACAAAATTTTTGCATTTTTTGACCACCCCGGACCTGCGACAAAATTTTGAGATTTTTTGACCACCCCTGACCTGTGACAAAATTGTGAGATTTTTTGACCACCCCGGACCTGTGACAAAATTGTGAGATTTTTTGACCACCCCAGACCTGTGAGAAAATTTTGAGATTTTTTGACCACCCCGGACCTGCGACAAAATTTTGAGATTTTTTGACCACCCCAGAGCTGTGACAAAATTTTAGCATTTTTTGACCACCCTGAACATGCAAGAAAATCTTGATATTTTTTTACCATACCGAACCTGCAACAAAATTTTGAAATTTTTTGACCACCTTGGACCTGTTTGAAAATTTTAAGGTTTTTTGACCACCCCGGAGCTGGAACAAAATTTTGAGATTTTTTGACACCCCCCCCAGACATGCGACAACATTTTGAGATATTTTTAGCACCTGCAACAAAATTTTTAGATTTTTTAACCACCCCAGGCATGCAACAAAATTTTGGCATTTTTTGGCCACCCTGGACCTGTGACAAAATTTTGAGATTTTGTGACCACCCCGAACCTGCGACAAAATTTTGAGATTTTTTGACCACCCCAGACCTGCGAGAAAATTTTGAGATTTTTTGAACACCCCGGACCTGCGACAAAATTTTGAGATTTTTTGACCACCCCAGACCTGCGACAAAATTTTCGCATTCTTTGATCACCCTGGACCTGCGATAAAATCTTGGTATTTTTTGACCACCCCGGACCTGCGATAAACTTTTGAGATTTTTTGACCACCCCGGACCGGTTACAAACTTTTGAGGTTTTTTTACCATGGCGGACCTGCAACAAAATTTTGAGATTTTTTGACCACCCCAGACCTGCGACAAAATTTTGAGATTTTTTGACCACCCCGGAGCTGCGACAAAATTTTGAGTTTTTTTGACCACCCCAGACCTGGAATAAAATCTTGAGATTTTTTGACCACCCCGGACATGTTAGAAAATTTTGATGTTTTTTGACCACCCTGGACCTGCAAGAAAATCTTGATATTTTTTGACCATGTTATTTCAAAACTTGAAAAATCGTTAAAAATTAACATGATGAAAAAAATTCCCTAGCCCATGGGCGTTTCACTATTGCAGCCACTTATCCGGATTTTGTGCACATACAATTCAACCACCATCTCGGCCTTCCCAGCGGAGACTCCAGTAATAGTCGATGGACTTGAACTGGTTGCATGGGAGACGTTGGCATCGAGATCCAAAGCTCGTAAGTAATTTCTTACTTTGATGCCGCCTTTAACTATGGCCAGAACCAACACTAAGAAAAAAGCAAATTCATTTATACGGCAAACTTAACACGTCAGAAGAAATTGTGGGAGACGCATTTTTCTGGGTAAAGACTGGTAATGTTATAAGGTATAAAACAAAGCTTGAAATGAGTTATTTTCTTTTAAAAGGTTTTATTGAATGGAAAAAATGAAATTGCGTATTCGTACATCATTTTTTATCTTTTTGAAACCCAAGATTGGACATGCGCAAAAACAATTTATCGATTTTTTCTTCTTTTTTTTCTTCTTTCTTCATTCTTACGTGTTTTTTTCTTCTAGTTTTTTTTAAATTTTCTTTCTTTCTCTTTCTTGGTTCTTTTTTTCTTCTATTTTTTTAGGCGTTGCCCGCCTACCACCCGCGCCGGAACTCCCTAATCCCGCCAGCTACGCATGCCACCACGTGCATATCAACAAGAAGCAAGTGGCATTTTATTTGCCAATATATAAGCGAAACCAACGAAAATTTAGACTCTAACAACTTCTAAAGTAAGTATAAGCATTTGTCTGTTGTAATTATTTCGTAAAGTAACAATAATTTCGTAAAATTTTATGAAAACCATCTCGGGCGATCAGCCAATTTTCGAATAGAATTTGTCTAGACTTGTCGGCGTTGTAATGGAAACAGGAGTAAATGGCAGGCAAAATAACCTAAAATCTGAATAGCTGACTTAAAAACGATATTGCTGATGTATTATGGTCTTATGTTCTTGTTTCATTCTGTTTTTCTATTTTTTTTCGATTTTTCTAGGCGTTGCCCGCCTACACTAGGGCAAAAGAATCCGGATTGCCGCCCGAGGCTACAACGTGCATATCAACCAGAAGAAAGTGTCTTTTATTTGTCAATATATAAGCGAAACCAACGAAAATTTAGACTCTAACAACTTCTAAAGTAAGTATAAGCATTTTTCTGTTGTAATTATTTCGTAGATTACCAATAATTTGGTAAAATTTGATGAAAACCATCTCGGCCGATCAGCCAATTATCGAACAAAATTTGCCTAGACTTGTCGGCGTTGTAATGGCCAACAGGAGTAAATGTCACGCAAAATAACATCAAATCTGAATAGCTGACTTAAAAACGATCTTGCTGATGATGTATTATTGGTCTTATGTTCTTGTATAATTCTGTTTTAATTTGTAAATTTCCAAAATATTAAAAGCGATGAACGCGCGCGTGGCGCACCATGGGGTGTCTGTCGGTCGGTCAATGGTTTAATCTTAAAAAATCATTATAATATTTGCGTTTTATTGTATTGTTTTAATTTTTTCAATTTGAATTTGTGAAGTGTTGCTTTTCATTTTACTTTTACAAAGTTTGTAAGTAAATAATGTAAGTAAATAATAAATAAATAAATAAATAAATAAATAAATATATAAATAATAAATAATAAATAATAAATAATAAATAAATAATAAATAATAAGTAATAAATAATCAATAATAAATAAGTAATAAATAAATAAATAAATAAATAAATAAATAAATAAATAAATAAATAATAAAATAATAAATTTTACCAAATAATAAATAAATAAATAGGAAATAAATAATAAAAGTGATTTTTTGACCACCCTGGACCGGCGACAAAATTGTAAGATTTTTTGACCACCCCGGACCGGTTACAAAATTTTGAGATTTTTTGACCACCCCAGAGCTGTGACAAAATTTTTGGGTTTTTTGACCACCCCGGTCCTGCGACAAAATTTTGAGATTTTTTGACCACCCGGACCTGAGACCTGCGACAAAATTTTGAGAATTAATAGCTGTTCTGAAAACTTACTGTTCTAAATTTTGGTACATTTAGTACGAGGCCATTACTAAGATTGGTGTTCCTGGTTACTCGTAAAGGAACACTAATAGAGATATTTTGTTACAGTTCTTAGTTATACATTTATATAGATAAACTAAATCTAGATATTCGTGCCAGTAGCATATTGGGAGGATACGGATAGAATGCAGTCTTTCCTTGTACGAAACATCTGTATGATAAGGGCATTATTTGTTTCAATGGCTTCATATAAGTTTCAATGGTTTCAATAGCTTCGTACGTTACGTACGTTACGTACGGTACATACGGTACAGTACGGTACGCTACGTACGTTACGTTACGTTACGTTACGTTACGTTACGTTACGTTACGTTACGTTACGTTACGTTACGTTACGTTACGTTACGTACTGTACGTTACGACCGGTATGTTACGTCCGGTACGTACGTCAGGGACGTAGCCAGAGGAGCCGCGGCTCCCCCCCTTTTGATATAGAACAACAGACATGTAACTACAAAACTGATGCAACATGAATTGTGTCAGGAAATAAACTGTAAACAGTGTATTCAATCTACTCAGTGTATGCATTTTGAGTATCTATGTGACGTTTGCGTGTTTTAAGTATTTTATATGACGTTTTTTAACCGTAAA
This sequence comes from Corallium rubrum, assembly GCA_964035015.1. Lineage (NCBI taxonomy): Eukaryota > Metazoa > Cnidaria > Anthozoa > Scleralcyonacea > Coralliidae > Corallium > Corallium rubrum. Next base: position 34,120,867 of record OZ035998.1, read on the forward strand.
ATCTTGATTGCGTCGACGAAATTGCTTGATTGCTTCGAAATAATAGTCGGTTGTGTTTCGCTTGTGAGGACTGAGGGCGAATCACCAACTCGAGGGTGACTCGTCTGGTTTAAAAAGGTAGCGTGTCTACCTGTACCATACTGCCTGCTTCTTCTAGCGGACAGCAGCTGGCCCGGTCGATAAACGAATCGTTCTCGATGGAGATTAACCACTAGGATACGACTTAGGATATTCGGTAACACGGAACGGTATTAATAACCGTACTTCGTAGAGAGAAGATATTCGTTCTCGACCCGAAAAAGATTTACTCTCAGGAGATATTCGTTCTCCGCCCGAAAGGGATTAATATTCCTTCCATATACCGAACCAGCCGCGACGTCGTTGACAGTAAGACTAGAAATAGTGCGCTCTAAAATCGGACGAAATACGTGCTAATTCATTTCCAGGCCAATATTTGACTCAGCTAGCACGAGAGGTAAGATAGAGACCGTTTTGATTTACGTTATTAATACCCTAAAGTTAGTATGCTTCTTCGGAACAGTACAATACGACAGACACTACAGTCGAAGGAAATATTGGCTTGACTTAGGGGCTGTTTACATGGGAGCCGGGACGGACGTTTGCCGGGACGCGGAATCTCGCCATGCATGTACATGTCTCATATTTATCCTGTTACGTTTATATGGAAAGATGTTTACCGGACGTTTTTCGTCCCGTCCCCGGCTTGTGTGAGACAATTTTCGCCATGTAAATGCTCTGTCCCGCCTAACCGGGATGATATGACGGATACCGTTTCGAGTATTTATTACTCGGGCTACCTATGGTAGGCCGAGTCTAAGGTTTCGGCTCTCTTTTTTTTTTTTGGGGGGGGGGGGGGGGGGCGAGGTCCACAAAATGCCAAAATTGCACAATACTTCCGGGAAATTCGAAATAATTTTTAGTTTAAAACGAGGTGATAAGGGCTATTTGATATGCACATTAAAGAATCCCAAAATGTTTGCCATTTTGGAGTAAGGTCTATAACGGCTAGTAGGAGGACATAAGCTCTTTATAATACGTCAAATTATATTTATTTCTCTGTTCTGTGGTTTTTACATCTTTCTAGCTGTGTTGTGAAACGTCCCGGTCGCAATTGTCCCGCCTGAAAACATTCATATAAACCTGGGATGAAAAACGTTCCGTCCCGCCTTCCATATAAACAGCTCCTTAGTCGACAAACTGACCCCCCACAATGGTGTTGACCAGTTTGGCAGAAACTGGGGAAAACCCTGGGCCAACTACAAAGGGCGCGGTGTAGGAGGTGGATGGAATCCCCAACGGTGGATGAAGGATACTGGTTGATGGATTAGTGGGCCCAGCGGACTGTGCGACTGGCGGCAAAACTGAAAAGTTAGGCATATATAGTTATAGACTACAATGTCAATGACAGCTAGTTAAAGTTGTACTCCCTAAAATTGGAGCGCTTGGCAGGACGATCTCGAAAAAATTGAGATACATTGTTACACAAAGTTGAAAAAACTTGTAAACAGTTTAAAAGGGAAGTTATCCGGACAATGAAAAGTTGGTAGAGCCAAAGGTCGCGAGCTCGGTGAGGATGGTGGGCACAAAAAATGCTTGCATAGATGGAAAAAGCCTGCACCCAGCTGATAATATCCATCAGTTGTGTCGTCTTACGAGGGCCCGAGTTGATGCATGACCAACTGACCCTGCCTTCTTGATTTAATACGAAGCCATTGACTGTGTGCTGTTTGTCACAACGAGGAGCCGTAATGGTTGTGCTCAATACCCCGGTGATCTCGAGAACAACCAACAACCAACGACGTCCCAGGCGTGACGGTATCTACAAACGACCAAAGCAGAGCAACGTTCTCATCGTACTGAGGAGCCTCCCAGCTTGTCAACAAGATGTTGGCGGAACAAGCTTGTAACAAGCCTGGGAACAAGTTGTAACAATGCTGTTGGCTTATCACGCTGTAGCAAGCTTGTCGACAACAATCTTGTAGCAAGTTGAGCTGCAGAGCGGTAACAAGTTGTTGGAACAGCCAGGATCAGGCTTGTTGTCAACAAGCCATATCAGACTTGTTGGAACAACTTGTAGCAAGTCTGTTGAAGTCATCAAGCTTGCCACAAGCTGTTCCAGGAGCAGATCGCTGACAATTTGTGGCAGACTTGTCACAACAAGCAAGATTCAGCCTTCACAACAACTTAAAAATAGCATGCGAAAACCGGTTTTAACCAGTCGAATAAATCATGGATGGCGTGGGTTATGAAGAGAAAATCTGAACAAGGCATTGGCTCATTAACGGCTTTTTGCTGGCGATGTTGTTTACACGAAGTTGTCGTCAAAATATGGCAGAGAAATCACAGGATAAACAGATTACCGGTCTTCTGAAGCGCTAAAAACTCATTCTCGTTTTGGATTTCTGTTTAGAGGTAATTTTTCAGTGGTTGCAAATGATATAAAGCACAAATGAAAAGCAAAAATAGATTTTTTCAAATTTAAGCATTTTAAGTCGTCAGTGTGTGCATAAAATGCTTCCTTGTTAACAATTCTAACTGCACGCTTCTGAAGCAAGACAATACGATTAAGGTTTTTTGGGTACGTAGATCGAGCCCCATACAATATAATGCAATATTGAAGGTATGGATAAACCAAAGAATAGTATAAATTTACTAACCTGTCAGCAACTTTTGTTGTCAAAAACCGTTCGGCAAGTCCATAAATTATTGAATGTTTACAGTACTTCGCCGAAATTTTTCGCCGTGACTATGCAGGATGCTTTCATCCTAATACTGGTCATTTTATTCAAATTGAAAACAAGCATCTCATTGCATGGCTGTTGAAATTCAGATGGAATTAAAACTCGTTGAAACTCGAGTGACCCTCAGATTGAAACTCAGATTGAAACTCGGTCGTTTCCTTTATAGGTTTTGAATAATGAGTATATTTCTTCAAGTGTTTGTTTCAAACAGTGAATTTACTTGCCAACGTTATTTATTATTACAAAATGTCGCCAGCTTCGACAGCTTATAGCGTGTCACGCGAAGCTGGCAGTAAGGAGAGCGAGCTTGTCGCTTTTCGTCCCCAGCAATAACATAAGATAAACACAAGTTGTTTTTTCAAATGTTTACCCTACTCCAAACAAAAAAGCGATTTGATTTAGTGTGTTAGTTATACATGTATATTACTGATAAAATGCAAACTTTAACCGTTTAAATTAATTTTTTATTTGAAATATTACACTATTTCAAAAATAAGATTAAGCGTCATTTTGGGTTTTTTCCCTCTCTGGTCTTCTAATGGCCTGAACCTTTGTTGGCTGGAGTTCCTCCAGTGCAAGGAGATTCTTTTACCTAAATGATGGTAAATAAATTTAATAATAGGTTAATATATGCATGCAAGTAAATAGGTGAGTGATACCTACAGTATGCCTTTTATCATTATTATTATTATTATTATTGTTATTGTTATTATTGTTATTGTTACTGTTATTATTATTTTTAATTTCTTGGACAATTTCAGCCATTATGTTTGGTAAAGTTGATTCGCTTTAGGTTAGTCCTGTCCTCTGGATTTGTTGCTTATCAAGTCTACTCCCCTTTCGTTCCGTTTTAACTTCCCAATTTGTTTTCTAGTTTTCGTCATACAATTTCGTCTTTAAATCCTCGTCGTCTTTCACGGGTTTCTAAGGCCAATTGGTGGTATTTCTGTAGCTTCTCTTGATGTTTACGTTCAATATTTATATTTGCTGGGCATGCCATGTCTACAAACGATATTCACTTATTGTTGCTGTCTTCCAACGTTAAATCAGGTCTTCTTGCAATCAGGTCTCATACGTGTTTATTTACGAACAATCTCATGGTATTTTAAACTTTGATAATGATCGCCTGGAATCACTATTTTATAATCCTATAAATCAACCAAAATCTAATGACGTATTTTCTAGCTTTCTTGACCCGGACTTGAACTTCTCTTTTCGTCCTCCTATTAGTAATTATATGGTTGAAGACGAACGCAATTCAAAACTGGGAAACACTAACTGCAGTTTCTCTTTGATACATGTAAATGCGCGTAGTCTGCCCAGAAATTTTGATAAATTTAAGTTAATTTTATCAGACTTAATGAAGTCTTTTTCTGTAATTGGAATAAGTGAGACGTGGCTCAATGATCATACATCTGATTTAGTTAATATTCCTGGTTATAAGTTCGTCTCCAATCATCGCAATGGCAAATCGGGTGGTGGAGTGGGGCTTTATTTACACGACTTTATTTACTAAATGGCATTCTTCTAAATGACATCTCTGATCACTTACCTGCATTTGCATATATTCATAACGAGCTTTTGCCACTCAGTCGTTTGAAGAAAATATTCAAGCGCGACTTTAGCGAATCCAACTCGTTAAAATTTCAAAACTATCTCTCACAAACTAACTGGTCTAATATCCTATCAGTGGATGATCCTAACATTTACAAATCCTTTTTTGACTGAATATACCAGACTATGAATTATGCTTCCCGTTAATATCCATAAAAGGAAATAATCTTAAAAAATTAAGAACTCCACGGATTTTGTGAAGGAATATTGGGCAGTCATTATCATTCCTCCCGTTTCCTTCTTCATACCACTTTTCCTCCGCCAATCCCATGTCTGCTCATCTCTTTCTTGGTCAGTTGCTATGAAGAGCTTTCCTCTATTTTTGTCTTGCATCTCTCTTTGCACCTTCGCTTGATCCTTCCCTTCTCCAAGTATATCTTCATTTTCCACTGCAGTCATTAGTTCTTCTTCACTTTCTATCACATATTTCCACAAGCTGTTAATGTCTCGAGCTGTTAATCTCAATAAATGTCTCAAGTTGTTTCTCCGTCTTTTCATTATCCATACACTTTCAAGTCGTCCATAAAATAACAAATGATTTATCACTCCTTGTTTCTTCCCCAAATCATATCCAGCTTTGACCTTTGTCAACACTAGAGTTAGGGGTATCATCGTTAGTACAAACAGTAACGGTGACAAACTGTCACCCTGAAATAACCCTCCTTATTTTTACCTTTCCTACCCATTTCTCCATGCTCCTCCCTATTAACGATCTTATGTTATCCGCCACCCCAAACATTTTCATATAGATTTCTTGATACATGAATGTGGTAACATGTCACATATCCTTATTTATCAATGAGATTATTCCTATTACCAACATGTCCTGTATGTCTTGTCGATCTAAACTCTCGTTCAACATTGAGGCCAGTACAGTTCTTATCGATTTGAAATGCTTCAGCCAGAATCCTTGTAATCCGTCTGGGTCAGGGGCTTTCCAATTTGGCATTTTATTGGCTTGTCGTGTAATTTTTCCTGGCATAATGTTGATGCCCTGTTGTTTGGCTACGTCTTTTAATTCTCTATCTACTCCTCCGAGTCATTCAACTTTGTTATTATGACTCACTCTTTCATTCCAAATCCCGTCCCAAAACTCTACATTTCTCACCATGCGGTATAGTATCCTCTAATTTCTCTTGGGGCTCTCGATCTGTTCTCAATTATTATTATTATTATTATTATTGTTGTTGTTGTTGTTGTTGTTGTTGTTGTTGTTGTTGTTGTTGTTGTTGTTGTTGTTGTTGTTGTTGTTGTTGTTGTTGTTAAGAGAGAGATCAAATGATGTCAAAATAGCACTGTTTAAAATATTTATTTGCTTGAGCTTTCGTCCTCTACGACATCATCAGAAACGCTTTTTTAGAGAAACAGTTTGCTCAATTTTATATCACTTTTATCTTATCTTATTACTTTTACTTAATTAATGAGTAGTTTAATAGAAAGTATTAAAAATTATTTCGCTTGTCTAAAGACAATAGGAAAATATCAAAAATATATTAAATGTTGCACATGTCTAAAATTGTAGCACACGTCTACCCGATGCGTGATTTAATCATTTGACATCAGATTTAACTAAGGAAGTAGAAATATGTCAAAAATGTTTAAATGAATTTTTACCATTTTCTTTGTTAGATGATCGACTCAGAATACGAAATTATTAACGAAAATTACAATAGAAGTATTAGCCAGGCAGATATGGATAAACTAGAGCAAATGAAATTTAATCCCTTTCGATTAGATGACAACATATTAACTTTGCATAAAGATAGTATTAATGTTGAAGAATCTTTAAACTTAGATAATATTAACTGTAATTATTATCTACCAAGTAAATTTAAAGAACAAAAAGTGTTGAGAAGAACCTAAAAGGAAAATTTACATAGCTTTATTTAAATATAAGAAGCATATCGAATAAATTTGACTCCTTTAAACACTTACTTAAATCTCTAAATCAGTATAATTGGCTTAACAGAAACATGGCTAACTGACAGCAATTATGAATATTTTAATTTGGAAGAATGTGAAATCATTAATTTAAACAGAAAAAAAACCCCAAAAAGTTAGAGGCGTAGGTATGTACTGTATATTACAAAAGAACTAGAAATTAAAACTTGATAGGATCTTAATAGTAAAGAAGATATAATTGTATCACTTTTTTATTGATATAGTGACACCACGAGGGCAAAACATTACCAGAAATTTGGGTCATTTGTGCCGCTGCCCTCGGTCAGCGGCTATATTCGCCTAATAATATAGTTATGTATTCTAGAATTTCTAATGAGTGTGATTCTGACTGTATTCTAGTGTTTCTCATTATTCAGGTCAATGAGTCCTTTAGAATTCGCCTAAATCGTGCACGATAAGGACTGTGAAATCAAGCAAGTTCAAACGCTTTTGGAAGTACTATGCTAGAGACAAATGAGGACCTTTATGTGCTCTCGAAGTAGACTGACTCATGCCGAATGCAACGCGAGTCGGGCACTTCGCATCGCCCGTAACGTTGTTGGTCAATTTGGCCAATTTCTAGAACCTGTTTGCAAAGATTACTATGGCTAACGCTATGGATAGTGACGCTTTTAGTGCAAAAATAAGACGAGCTAGGGAAGTATTTTGTCGTCGAAGTACACTGTAAAAACTGACTGGTTAAAACAACCAATTTTTTGGTTGCAACCATTGTGAAATGGTTATTTTAACCAATTATTAATTGGTTAGTTAATCATAACCATATTGAAATTGGTCAAAATGACCATTTATGAATAGGTTATAGTTCGCGCAACCATTGTGAAATGGTTATTTTAACCAAATGGTAATTGGTTAGTTATTTATAACCAATGTAAATTGGTCATTAAGACCAATTATAATTGGTTGTGTAAAATGGTCATTGCGACCAATTATTTATTAATGGTTAGAATATAAATATTATAATATTTATACTATTTTAACCGATTATCATTGGTTACCCTGCTATAACCAATGTAAATTGGTTATTGTGACCACTTATCAAATGGTTGTGTAAAATGGTCATTTTCACTAATTATTAATTGGTTATTTGAAGCGATATGAAATAATAATATTATTGCAACCATTATGATATGAAATCGTCTGTAAATATCTTAAAATTTGTAAATAATAAGTGCAAGTTAAATCAACCCCCGAAATGTACTAATGTAGTTAAATATATGTAGTTATATTTACTTTTAAATTCTAGTAAAATAGTTGTGGTTAAATTTACCACAAAAGTGCAGTTATTTTATGTAGTTATATTTACTACAAAAGTGTGGTTAAATAAATGTAGTTAAAATTACTACAAAAGTGTGGTTAAATAAATGTAGTTAAAATTACTACAAAAGTGTAGTTAAATAAATGTAGTTAAAATTACTACAAAAGTGTGGTTAAATAAATGTAGTTAAAATTACTACAAAAGTGTGGTTAAATAAATGTAGTTACAATTACCACAAAAATTGTAGTTGTTCTTTTTTTTTTAACTACGTTTCTGTAGTTAAATTAACTACTTTCAAATAACAGTGCAATGGTGATTTTAACCTATTTTAAATGGTTATATTTAACCATTTTAACATGGTTAAAATGACCAAAAAAAATTGGTCGTTTGGATGCGTCTGAGACAACCAGTTTAAAATGGTCAAAACAACCAAAAAACTAATTGGTCACAACAACCAAAAGGAATTGGTTATGTTGACCAATTCTTTTTTGGTTGTTTTGACCAATTATTTTTTTGGTTGTTTTGACCATTTTAAACTGGTTGTCTCAGATGCATCCAAACGACCAATTTTTTTTGGTCATTTTAACCAATTTGTTTTTACAGTGTAAGCAAACGTTTTTTAGTTATAACTCTTCCTTAGTCCATGCTGAAGTCAAATGGAGTCGGGCAAAGAAGAAATATGTCACCGTTTAAGCAAAATTTGAATTATTATGTGCCCTCCTTATTATTTACTGTCGAGAATCTCCATTATTATGGTCCTTAATACACGCGCGCGCCACCATCTTGTCCCAAATTTCTGGTAATGACATTATAATTAGAGTAATTTACAGGCCACTTAATAGTAAGTTTGAAATATTTGAAAAATGCATTAATGAAATTCTGAACAAACTCGATAAGGAAAATAAATATATCTTATTTAGATGTTTTGGTGTGTAGTATCGCTGTAAATTTTTACAAGTTGTGCCGAAACAACGAGTTAAAATATACAGCGATACTACACACCAAAACATCTTATAAGAGATTTATTATACAACTGCTCTGATCAACAATTTTTTATGGGAAAAGAAAACTCTAAAAAGGCCAGAGAAGTAGCGTGACTTGCACCAAAGACAAAATAATAAGCATACATGAAGTAGTCTCGTGTGATAAATTTGATTGGCTAACAATCCAAGTAAACAGTGCAAAGAACTAACTATCCAAATATCGCTGTATACTTGCACTCATTTTTAGCGTTATTTGGACAGTTTTTAATGCAGTTGTATAATAAAATTGAATCTAGCACTAGCGGAATTATATTTAGTGATATTTCAGACCACTTAATTTCGCATATTTGACTTAAATAATCCAAAACTCTCAAACTGACAAATGTCATAAAAGACAAGTAAATAACTCCAATATCATACAAATAAAACAAACATTATCAAAAGCATATCCTGGGAAAATATATTAGCTAATAACGATCTTACAGAAGCTTATAATAATATTTTTTTTATCAATTTAATACTACACATGCATATGAATCAAACTAAACCTATAAACTATTGACAAACACAAAAGTTCATGGATAATAAGAGGTATCGCAAAATCAGTGCGTCCAAAAAGTATTTTATTGCAATAGACAGAAAAATTGTTCAATCAGTCACTATATAGCACACGCAGCGGTCTGCACTTGAACATATCAACAATACAAAGCAAGGGAACATACCAGAAATGAGTACTGTTACTGTTGACAATATGTTGTGTTGAGCGTTTGTTCTGGTTTGCTCATATATAAATCTTAATCTATTAATGGAACAAACAAACAAATTGTTGTCTTTTGAGAGTTTTCTGACCCTCAGAATTCTGTAAATTCTTCCCCCAAAATGCAGGAAATGGCATTTCCGAGACTCTAGCTTTCAGAAATTTCCGGAGGGGCAGGCCCCCGGACCCCTCTAGAAGAGTATCATGTAGAAAAGATTGATAAATGCTATTGAAAAACAAGAAATATTAAATAAACACCAATATGGCTTCAGGAGAAAAAGATAAACTGAACTGGCAATTATTGAACTTGTTGATAAAATTTCTCAAGGCGTAGATGATGGCAGGTTTTCGATTGGTATTTTTCTATATCTCTCAAAGGCGTTTGATACAGTCAACCACAGCAACTATTTTACTAAGAAAATAGAAGATTATGCAATACGAGGACTATAGCCTTAGAGTGGTTTAAAATTACTTCGAAAATAGAAAACCGATAGTAAAATATAACCAGGTTAAATCTAAGGAAATGAATATTACAAGTGGTGTACCCCAAGGATCAGTACTCGGACTTCTTCTATTTCTTATATACATAAACGATATTGAAAACTGCAGAAAATTGTTTCGTTTGTATTATTTGCTGTAGCCTGGAAACTAAATGAGTTATTTAACAAAACAAGAGGAAGTTAACAATGTCTAACTGGTTAAAAGAAATTAATAAGTTATCCATAAACACTTCTAAAACAAAGTTTATTTTAAATCAACCAACACGAAACTGAATACCAACATCACCATAAAAATAAACAATACAAATATCAAACCAATTAAATACACAACATTTTTAGGGATCATTATAGATGAATTTTTAACCTGGAAAATACAATCGGTCAGTTTTTATACATATAAATCAAATATGTAAAAAAATCAGCAGTGATAATATCCAAGTTACGACATTATACAAACCTAAATTCGCTACAGTTAACGCGTTATCGGCACTAGTTTATCCATATCGCACCTATGGCAATTTAATATGGGCTAATACATACAAAACAAGAATTCAAAAATTGATGAATATCCAAAATAAGTCATACGTTTGATGACATTCCAATCATACAGAACATACTAAAAAATTTTCCAAAATCTTAATATCTTAAATATTTTCCAAATCAATGATCATGTACCTTGCTATAGTTTACTTATGTTTCGATACAATTGCATTAAACACTTACCTGAGATATTTACTAATTATTTTACAACTAATAATCAAATTCGCAACTATCATACTAGAAATTCATCCCAACTTCACAAATCTTATATGAGAGAATGGACTTTGTAAATATATTAATCAATAATAGTCTATCCTAGTAGTAGTGGTCTTTTATAAAAAACGTATATAAAGGTTTCTTATAGACCCCTAGCCCTAATATAGTTTTAATTATTAACTACAGTACTAGTTTAGATATTTTATATAATGGGCAAAAATATAATTAAAAAAAAAGCGAATAAATATTTTAAACAGTTGTTACTTGACCTCATTTGATCTCCTTCTTTTCTTTGACAATATGTTACTGAAGGACAACTTTAACCTTCATATAGACTTCGTCGGTCATTTTGTTTACAAATAAGAGCAATGAAAGAAACATTTAAAGAGCCCCGAATGTTAGCAAAATCAGTAAATTAAAGGGTAAGAGCAACAAAAAGTACAAGTAAGTAAACATTTTTAAATTTCTGATTAACAATCTGTCTTGCGATGGTAATCCAAGTAAACAAACAACATCACTAATTTCGACAAAAGACAATCTTGCCGTTCGCCATCTTGTTGTAAGACGTTGCCTAATTAATATATAGTGTAGCAGTGCCAACATTCTTTACAAACCTTTACATTGATTGATTGATCTAAAAGACAGCAAACTCTGGGGTATGTAGCCGACTTTCCGTCTTCGCCGCTTCTCGATTGTGGTTCCTTAATCCATATAAATATGTCTTTACAAGCTTTGTTATGTTTGAGATCACCGTCAAGCCTAAGCATTCCATATGGGCACTTTTTTTCCACTGGATGAAGGCATGCTACTCGGTCACTATTAATGTAGTTTAAGTCAGAAGGTCCTCCGCAAGAACCGACAACAGGATGGCCTGGGGAAAAGAATTGTAACATAATAAGAAAGTCCATGTACTTGTCTAGCTTAAAACCAAGACCAGCCGACAACTTGAAAAAGTATAGAATAAAACATATTCCGAAGAATAATGCCATCCTGAAAACTCAAGATATGAGTCAAACAAGTGGAACAATAGTGAAAATTGTAATAGTTCTACTTTATTTCAAAGTCATCATCAAGTGAAAATACAAAAACATGCCAGGTCTATATATACAAGTCAAAAGTTCGATGACATCATCGGCAACAAAAGAAAAGAAAACCTATTTACACGAGTTAGAAAACCTGTCACTAGCTAATTACACGAGACGTCAGAAGACCTAACACTATAGAAGTGGAGAGACTAGGCAAAAAGTGACCGTTCTTTGCTAGCCATAAGGCCCGAGTTTAGCTCGGGTTTGTTAAACTTAATTTGCAATGCTTCCATTATTAGTAGTTGATTAGTTTTAAATAAATTATTTGAACAAAGAATTTTATAGTTGTTGAAAATTAAGTTTTTCATACTGGTAGTCAAGTTAAAAGAGAAGGAAAGATCGTTAAGTCGGTCAAATTGATGGTGTAAGTCGGCAATGAATTGTGCATGTTCACATTGAAGGAAGTGTTCGGCAACGGCACTGGTATTGTGTGTAGTAGCGTGTTCTGAAAGACGTTTTTGAAGGCAGCGTGATTTTATTGCAGCCCGGGCAAGTAATTTGGTAGAAACCCCGTCTACCAAGATAGGGAATACGGATCCAAATTTTGGGTAATTTATCATCATCAAGTGGTTTTTGAGTAGGAGCAAAAGGCGCGAGAAGATTTGTAAATGTTTCCCTCGGTTGCCGGTATATTTACGTTTTAATTTATTATTCAAAAGGTTTTTCACACCATTTGGATAACCATTCCAGGACATAAAAGATTTAAGAGTTTTGATTTGATTGTCAAAAGCTTCTTAGTGCAAAAAATAGAAGATTATGGAATACGAGGACTAGCCTTAGAGTGGTTTAAAATTATTTCCAAAATAGAAAACCGATAGTAAAATATAAAAATATTTCTCAGGAAATATGGCTTTTTATGTCACGCCTTGATTAATACCATAAGATAGGATAATACTTTTAATCTTAATGTATATGGCGCGTTAGTTGAGAAGGAAGGAAATTTCGATGACTTCAAATACGTAATAGGGCCAAGATCAAGGTCGGATCTTTGGCATTTAAACCAGGACAAATTAAAAATATTTCATAATTCCACACTTCTCGTTTTTGAGTGAAGAACTCGAAATTCATCCACCTCCTCCCACTGACCTGCCAGCATTTGTATATCAGTTTTCGTTTTTCATGTATGCTTTTGTTAAGAACTTGTGTACGTTCATGGCGTATAGTCCTGGCACCTTTACTGGCAGTTGAACATTTATAAACTCAATATATTTTTTTGATGATTAAAAAACATGATATTGTGTATTGAATGACAATTTTCAATAAAACGGCTATGAAATTTTCGTAGCCAAATTTACCCATAAAAATGTTTCTTTTAATTTGTTGTTTGCCAGTAAACCTAGCTCGGTTAATGCAACGCTAATTGGATCTAAATACTGTTAATTAGGAAGGCGGGGGCATAAATAACCAGGTTAAATCTAAGGAAATGAATATTACAAGTGGTGTACCTCAAGGATTAATACTCGGACTTCTTCTATTTCTTATATACATAAATGATATTGAAGACTGCAGTTAAATTGTTTCGTTTGTATCATTTGCTGTAGCCTGCGTGCAAACCTCACTCTAATCACAGTCATAGGAAACTAAATGAGTTATTTAACAAAACAAGAGGAGGTTAACAATATCTAACTGGTTAAAAGAAATTAATAAGTTATCCATAAACACTTCTAAAACAAAGTTTATTTTAAATCGAAATATAGTAAGGTTAGATATACTGCCGAAACAGAGAACGTAGGAGTCTAACGTTTCGAGCGAAGGCCCTTCGTCAGAGAGGGGCCTACACGAAACTGAATACCAACATCACCATAAAAATAAACAATACAAATATCAAACCAATTAAATACACAACATTTTTAGGGATCATTATAGGTCAATTTTTAACCTGGAAAATACAATCGGTCAGTTTTTACATATAAATAAAATATGTGAAAAAATCAGCAGTGATAATATCTAAGTTACGACATTATACAAACCTAAATTCGCTACAGTTAACGCGTTATCGGCACTAGTTTATCCATATCGCACCTATGGCAATTTAATATGGGCTAATACATACAAAACAAGAATTCAAAAATTGATGAATATCCAAAATAAGTCATACGTTTGATGACATTCCAATCATACAGAACATACTAAAAAATTTTCCAAAATCTTAATATCTTAAATATTTTCGATCCAAATCAATGATCATGTACCTTGCTATAGTTTACTTATGTTTCGATACAATTGCATTAAACACTTACCTGAGATATTTACTAATTATTTTACAACTAATAATCAAATTCGCAACTATCATACTATAAGATTTGTGAAGTTGGGATGAATTTCTATGAGAGAATGGACTTTGTAAATATATTAATCAATAATAGTCTATCCTAGTAGTAGTGGTCTTTTATAAAAAACGTATATAAAGGTTTCTTATAGACCCCTAGCCCTAATATAGTTTTAATTATTAACTACAGTACTAGTTTAGATATTTTATATAATGGCAAAAATATAATTAAAAAAAAAGCGAATAAATATTTTAAACAGTTGTTACTTGACCTCATTTGATCTCCTTTTCTTTGACAATATGTTACTGAAGGACAACGTTAACCTTCATATAGACTTCGTCGGTCATTTTGTTTACAAATAAGAGCAATGAAAGAAACATTTAAAGAGCCCCGAATGTTAGCAAAATCAGTAAATTAAAGGGTAAGAGCAACAAAAAGTACAAGTAAGTAAACATTTTTAAATTTCTGATTAACAATCTGTCTTGCGATGGTAATCCAAGTAAACAAACAACATCACTAATTTCGACAAAAGACAATCTTGCCGTTCGCCATCTTGTTGTAAGACGTTGCCTAATTAATATATAGTGTAGCAGTGCCAACATTCTTTACAAACCTTTACATTGATTGATTGATCTAAAAGACAGCAAACTCTGGGGTATGTAGCCGACTTTCCGTCTTCGCCGCTTCTCAATTGTGGTTTCTTAATCCATATAAATATGTCTTCACAAGCTTTGTTATGTTTGAGATCACCGTCAAGCCTAAGCATTCCATATGGGCACTTTTTTTCCACTGGATGAAGGCATGCTACTCGGTCACTATTAATGTAGTTTAAGTCAGATGGTCCTCCGCAAGAACCGACAACAGGATGGCCTGGGGAAAAGAATTGTAACATAATAAGAAAGTCCATGTACTTGTCTAGCTTAAAACCAAGACCAGCCGACAACTTGAAAAAGTATAGAATAAAACATATTCCGAAGAATAATGCCATCCTGAAAACTCAAGATACGAGTCAAACAAGTGGAACTATATAGTGAAAATTGTAATAGTTCTACTTTATTTCAAAGTCATCATCAAGTGAAAATACAAAAACATGCCAGGTCTATATATACAAGTCAAAAGTTCGATGACATCATCGGCAACAAAAGAAAAGAAAACCTATTTACACGAGTTAGAAAACCTATCACTAGCTAATTACACGAGACGTCAGAAGACCTAACACTATAGAAGTAGAGAGACTAGGCAAAAAGTGACCGTTCTTTGCTAGCCATAAGGCCCGAGTTTAGCTCGGGTTTGTTAAACTTAATTTGCAATGATTCCATTGTTAGTAGTTGATTAGTTTTAAATAAATTATTTGAACAAAGAATTTTATAGTTGTTGAAAATTAAGTTTTTCATACTGGTAGTCAAGTTAAAAGAGAAGGAAAGATCGTTAAGTCGGTCAAATTGATGGTGTACGTCGGCAATGAATTGTGCATGTTCACATTGAAGGAAGTGTTCGGCAACGGCACTGGTGTTGTGTGTAGTAGCGTGTTCTGAAAGACGTTTTTGAAGGCAGCGATCAGTCTTTCCTATATATGTTTTATTGCAGCCCGGACAAGTAATTTGGTAGAAACTTTACTATACGCGACAAATCTGGAATTCTGTCTTTATTAGAAGTAAAATAAGAGACTTTTCCGTAGGGCTGTAAATAACTATAAACTTAACCGGATGTTTAAGATAACGCCGAATTTTCGAAATACAAGATTTGACGAGATTTTCACCCCGTCTACCAAGATAGGGAATACCGGCGGATCCAAATTTTGGGTAATTTATCAGCATCAAGTGGTTTTTGAGTATAGGAGCAAAAGGCGCGGAAGATTTGCAAAAGTTTCCCTCGGTTGCTGGTATATTTATACGTTTTAATTTATTATTCAAAAAGTTTTTCACACCATTTGGATAACCATTCCAGGACATAAAAGATGTAAGAGTTTTGATTTGATTGTCAAAAAGCTTCTTAGTGCTACAAATCTTATAAGGATAATTCCATTTTTTAGATATTAAAATTTCAGTAGATGGTACTGACGTTTATCGTAAAGATACGCACACGGGCCAATATACGCATTTTTCTAGTTTTGAACCATTTACACGTAAAACTACTTGGATAAAATCACTTTTTCACCGCGCTTATAAGATTTGTACCAAGAGGTATTATACCACGTTCTTCAGCTACACTAGCTCTTATTAACATGATTCATGAATGGGCCGAGGCTACGGACGGTACTAGCGATGCTGTTCGAGTGGTTCTCTTTGATTGAAAGCATTTGATCTGATCGATCTAATCCTTGCAAGAAAAGTGTTTCAGCTTAGTATCCCTCTCACAGTGAAGAAATGATTATCAACTTCCTGATGAATAGAGAACAGAGGGTAGAATTGTCAAGGGATTGCTACTCTGAATGGCGTGGAGTTTCGTCAAGGATCCCACAAGGCGCCAAACTCGGCCCCTGGTTGTTTTCTGGATGATTAATGATCTCAGACTACTGGAAAACTGGAAATACATCGACGATACAACAATCTCCAAAGTAGTTAAGAAACATGCCCATTTCACCGTGCAGGAAAGTGTAAATTACATACAAGAATGGTCTATAGATAACCGTTTGCAGCTTAATAGTACCAAATGTAAAGAATTAAGAATACACTTTGGAAGAGATAAATTAGAATTCCCTAGTATCCGTGTCAATGGCGGTGACCTAGATATTGTTGAACATGTTAAAATTTTGGGCCTAACCATTAGTAGTGACCTAAAATGGAACCAACAAGTTAACAACATTGTAAAAAAAGCTAACAAGCGAATTTACTTTATTATCCAACTCAAACGGGTTAAATTCCAGCATCGGAAATGTTACTCTTTTATTGTACATGTGTTAGACCTATCCTTGAATACAGTACCCAAGTTTTCCCATTATGCACTACTGTACTAATTATCTCAGCGATGCTATAGAACGAGTGCAACAAAGAGTACGTTCCATTATTTACCCAGGTTGTCGCTACATGGACTGTCTAACACAAAGCAATTTACTAATTCTCCGAAAAGGAGGCCTGCCTAAAACTGTTTAAGAGCATCGAAGGTAATCCAGATCATAAACTTCACTGCTTACTTCCACCAAGGACTGTCCAACATTGTTTTAGAAAGCAACGTGAGTTCACGGTACCCAGTGTGAACACCAAGAGATTTCTAAACACTTATGTAATATCAACCGCAAATGAAATAAATAGGACATATAAGTTTTAGTCATTTATGAATCATAGTATCGTTAATTCTACAATTTCGATTTTATTGTAATTATATAGTCTTATTAGCGAACGTGTTTTATTTTTATATTTTGTTTACTATCCGGCCATTTGTAACTTGTAAAATATTTTATAATAACAATTTTAGCTTGTATATATATATACATTTAATCTTACGATTCTCGTACAACTCACACGATTCAGTTTATTTGTAAACTGATAAGTGAAGTTCTTATAAACTATAACTAATAACTAAATTTATTTAACACTAATCAACTATTAATAATGGAAGCATTGCAAATTAAGTTTAACAAACCCGAGCTAAACTCGGGCCTTATGGCTAGCAGAGAATCGTCACTTCTTGCCTAGTCTCTCTACTTCTATAGTGTTTGGTCTTCTGACGTCTCTTGTAATTAGCTAGTGATAGGTTTTCTAACTCGTGTAAATAGTGATAGGTTTTCTTTTCTTTTGTTGCCGATGATGCCATCGAACTTTTGACTTGTATATATAGACCTGGCATGTTTTTGTATTTCCACTTGTCTGATGATGACTTTGAAATAAAGTCGAAATATTACAATTTTCACTATAGTTCCACTTGTTTGACTCATATCTTGAGTTTTCAGGATGGCATTATTCTTCGGAATATATGTTTTATTCTATACTTTGTCTAGCTAGCTTAGTATAGTGACTATAGTCTTAAACAAGTGTTAGTGCTGGTGACACTGGCTAGCTGCAAAATCAAGTTATCGGTCCTTTGAATTTTATTGTTCTAAATGAATATTGAATTTTGGGTTCAATTCCTGCCGGAAGGCCTGTGTTGTTGCATTTTTAGCAACTGGTCCCATGGTGTGGTCTTAAAATGTATATATTCTACACTCGAATTTTCCTTCACCCAAAATCCTTAGAACATGCTATGTAATCGAGTGATATGCCCAATATTACAATACTTAGTTTTACTATACGCCCTTTTTTCTTTTTGGTCTCGGCACACTCCGCGCTCTGCATGCCACGCTCCGCATTTTCCTCCATGCCATTTGTCTTAACACTTTCAAGCAATGATGCTAATAGGGAAATCGGACGTTTCTAATTCCATTTAGTGTAAATTTACAAGTTTATAATGCAAATCCTCGAATTTCATTGGCTATTGCAGGAGTTTATAATTGGTGTTGTTATATACCAAAGACTTTCGTTTGCCAATAATGAAATCCTATTGGTCAAATCATGGTCACGTGTTGTTCAACAAACTCAATGTTTCTTTCTGCCGAGGGAAACATTGCACTGTTTCCCTCTGACGTCAACAACGAAGAAGGAAACAGTGCAATGTTTCCCTCTGACGTCAGCTTTAACCATGCGTTGTTCACATGAATACACAATGATTATTGCATCAGATCAAGAACTTTGGACTTTTCGGAACATTTTGAAAACAAGAGCTGTTTCGAGCTTGTTTGGTACGAAATAGTCCATTTTCCAAAGGAAAGAATATCTATACATCTCTTCAAAGAGGGTCTGAAGAAAACCTGGATAAATTTAAAGCTGTTCTTTGTACTTGTTGAGTCTGGTGTATTTGTTTAGTTGAATTAAAATTACGACGACAAAGTCAAAGTGTTTTGGTAAGTCTTTTTGCCTTTTGTAAGTTTCGAGTCAACTTGGTATTTTGTATTTTAAAAGTCTTTGGTATATAACAAAACGCTTGTTGACTTTTGCCTCGAGAAACATCGTGTTTTACGGTCCCTCAGGCTTCAATGTCACCCTCGGGCTAAAGCCCTCGGGTGACATTGAAGCCTTCGGGTCCGTAAAACTCGATGTTTCCCTCGGCGCCAGTCAACAAGTGTATATTGTTATATACCAAAGACTTTCGTTTGCCAATAATGAAATCCTATTGGTCAAATCATGGTCACGTGTTGTTCAACAAACTCAATGTTTCTTTCTGCCGAGGGAAACATTGCACTGTTTCCCTCTGACGTCAACAATGAAGAGGGAAACAGTGCAATGTTTCCCTCTGACGTCGCTTTAATCATGCGTTGTTCACGTGAATACACGATTATTGCATCAGATCAAGAACTTTGGATTCTTCGGGCATTTTGAAAACAAGAGCTTGTTTCCAGCTTGTTTGGTACGAAATAGTCCATTTTCTGAAAGAAAGAATTTCTATACATATCTTCAAAGGTCTGAAAAACACTTGGAGAACTTTAAAGCTGTTAAAGTTAGTGTTGAGTCTGGTGTATTTGCTTAGTTGAATGACTTGAATTGAAATTACGAAGACAAAGTCAAAGTGTTTTGGTAAGTCTTTTCGCCGTTTGCGAGTTTCAAGGCAGTTTTGTATTTTGTATTTTAAAAGTCTTTGGTATATAACAAAACACTTGTTGACTTTTGCCTCGAGAAACATCGAGTTTTACGGTCCCTCAGGCTTCAATGTCACCCTCGGGCTAAAGCCCTCGGGTGACATTGAAGCCTTCGGGTCCGTAAAACTCGATGTTTCCCTCGGCGCCAGTCAACAAGTGTATAATATAAACCTCTGGGATAAACCAATGAAAGTCATTCTTTTAAAAAAAATGATCAATGACAAAATGCGTAGTATAGCACGAACAATGATCATTAGAGCCAGCGGTTGTTCTGTTAAGCAACAATGGTGTCGAAATTATAACGGAGTATGCAAATGAAAGAAGAAATTGAACATTTAGGCGAAGCAATACGTTCTACAGAAGAAAAAAACCGGCTACAAAATGGTTAGAATGGAAATTATTAATGGTAAGAGCGTTAAATTGTTTATCTGTGTTCGTTTAAAACGAAATAACTGGAAACAGTACACATTTCAAAATTACGCTTGCTGTTGACAAGATTTCGTGATGTAAGCTATATGCTAAATTGAATGTTTCTTTCAACTTTTTGTCACTTTTACAAATCAAAGGAGTGGATATATATTGTTTCAATGTTGTACATGAAAATCCATGCTAAATTATGCAAGAAAACTTTACTTTTCCATCGGTTACTGTACGGGCCAAGGAGATGTCCGAAATGACCGTTGAACGTTTGTTGTTGGCAGTTAAAAAATGCATTAAACGAGCCTCAAAGAATAGGTTATGTTCGATAATTTATTTAACTTTTGCTGGTAAATTTATACTAAAACAATTAGACAACTCGCCCTCGTTTTCTATGAGCGATAGTCAACTCGGCTTCGCCTCGTTGACTATTCGCTCATAGAAAACTCGGGCTCGTTGTCTAATTGTTAAATAAAAGCCGACACACGTGCGTGTGGTGCTTTCTGGTGCTGACATTTAAGATGTCAGGAATACTGGGAAGCTTTAGACACCTATATAATTAGTCGTTATGGTTAAATTCTTCCTGTTAAACATATAATCACCTTTTGCAACGGAAACTTGAAAATTTTGGATTTAGTTTGTTTCTGATCTTACAGAGATCATACACTGAGACTTTTGTTGAAAACCGAGTCGAGGCGAAGCCGAGGTTTTTGAACAAATTTCGAGGTGTTTGGAATCCTGATGAAACACTCTTCCGAGTGTATGATATAGCTTCTCAAACAAATCAGTATTTTAAGCGAAAATCGAGGCGAAAGTGTAATTTCTTTCTCCGATATCAAAACCTCCGTCGTGGTAATTTCCTTTGTTTTCGGTTCATTAATTATTAATGAGTTTGAGTTACAGTACTAATACTGTTATGTTTTTTATATTGTAGCTTCCTGACTCACATCATGGTCTGTCTAGGTTATATATACATATATATATATATATATATATATATATATATATATATATATATATATATATATATATATTTAAAACACTCATTAATAATTCATGAAGAAAACACAAAAGAAATCATGACCGTGAAGGAGGGTGTATATCTAATACAAACCACACGTGGTTGTATCACATATACAACCACTAGTGGTTGTATATGTGATACAGGTCACTATCTCCGCTCCGATGATCAGGTCACTAAAACATTGAAATTGAGCTTTTTCTGAATTAATCTGAACAAATATTACTCATATTAACATCAAAGACTCGGCGTGTTTTAAGCTGTTTACAACATTCGCGTCCGTGTTGTATCGAATATATAATCACTCGCCTTCGGCTCGTGATTGTATATTCGATACAACACGGCCGCTCATGTTGTGAACATTACATAGACAGACCATGATGTGAGTCAGGAAGCTACAATATAAAAAACACAACAGTATTGGTACTGTACATGTTTGTGAAACTTGAACGTGTTCGCCTATAGGTTGTAGCATAGTCTATCGAGATATCATGGTCTGGAAACTCGGCAAACTTCAAAGCTCCTATAATGAGCTGTGATTTTATGTTGAACCGTACCTTACACCGTGCACATCCTTTGTTTTAGGTTTATTAATATTTAAATAGCACGGTTGAGTGATTGAACTGAAACGTTGCTATTGGACAATTCGTTCATTATACTAAAACACAATGTGTTCAATGACCGTACACCGTGCACAAAAATGCATAAAGGTGAACAAAAAGATAGACCAAAGACTTTAGCTAAGTTTCCAGACCATATCTCGATTGACTATGGTTGTAGTATAGTCGTTACTAAGGAAGACGGTTAATTGTGCCTAGTGGTGGTAGTGACTGACGTTTCGACGGTTTCAACGGTAGTCACTCATCCTCAGAGAAGTGTTCACAATAAGTTTATCAGGACGCGAAATAACGATTATTTTGATAACGAGAAACAGGTTACGAGAGAAAAAATGGACGTAACGGGATTTGATCAGCTAACCAAACTGTCGGGATACTCGGGAAATGTATGTAGCAAATATTGAACGGGATTTAAGAAGCCTATTGTGGACTCTCCTCAGAGTTAAGTCGCTATATATTTATGGTGTCTTGTACATTATATATAGGTTGTATGCATGGTGTTGCATAGGAATAGGTGGGTGTTGTTGTTAGTTTATTTTTGTTTATATATTATAATGTTTGTCGGTTTGTTAGGAAAAAAGAAAATGTGCCCGTAGGAAACGAGAACTAGAAACTTTTGCTGTCGTGATTCGGGAAATAAGGAGACCGAAGAACGGGATTCGGGATTTCTAAATGACCTAAATGATGTAGAAGTTAGTCGGGATTTGATCAGCTAACCAAACTTGTCGGGATACTCGGGAAATGTATGTAGAAAATATTGAACGGGATTTAAGAAGCCTATTGTGGACTCTCCTCAGAGTTAAGTCGCTATATATTTATGGTGTCTTGTACATTATATATAGGTTGTATGCATGGTGTTGCATAGGAATAGGTGGGTGTTGTTGTTGTTAGTCTATTTTTGTTTATATATTATAATGTTTGTCGGTTTGTTAAGAAAAGAGAAAATGTGCCCGTAGGCAGTGTGAAAATATAAGTAAAAAAAAAAAGTGAAGGCAATAAGGGAAACTATAGTATAAAAGAAGTGTATGTTTAATTTACTGATTGTTTGTTCATATTTTTTGCCAGCATGGGCAACTTGGCTAAGCAAGCCTGGGCTATATACAGAAATTCGTTTGCAAACATGCATGATAAAAGCTCCTTAAAATAAGAAAGTTACTGTGAGAAGCAGCTGAGTTTTTTTAATAATACTAATAATAGAAGCTTTAATTTTGCAAAGTCAGTAAGTAATACAATACTGGTAATAAGAACAGAGTATACAATATATTACAAACCGAAAACGATGAGATTGGTAAGGGGCAAACGAACAGACACAACGTCCCAACTTGGCAAACCCCATGCAGTATACTACTGAATTGTATACAAATTTTGCCATTCACCACATGCAGTACAGAATGCCTAACTCTCCACATCTGTCGCCACACTCAGCTTCCCGAATTTAAAAAAAATAAATTACCTGGTAGGGTAGCGATTACCAATATTGCCAGAACAGCAAACATTTTTGCCACGAAACACATTTTTTGTTAATCGTTTTCTAATAGAGATAAAAGAGATAAAACCTATATATTTATTAAACATTGTTATGCACATTATTATATGTGAATTAACGAAAATGAGTAACAGTAAACCATTAAATGTACCTACCAATTTCAATTTTTTTTTGTAAGAGATGTTTAACTTTACAAGTGCACGATATAGTGTTAATTCAATAAATAGACTCGAAGTGTATCGCTTATTTTTATATACTCCGCCATCACCTGTTACAAAATATTACGCTTGACATAATTACACTGTAGGTGGTGATGAACTCAGGTGATACCACCTTCTCTTCTTTAATTAATAAGAGGTATGGCGCTGAAAAGATAAATAAATGGTTATATCAAGCTATTAGTAATGCAAAGAGAAGCGAAGCAGCGCAAATGAAAGCAGAGCGAAGAAAAGCAAGGAAAAGCAAAGCAAAGCAGACCAAAGAAATGGGTTTTTTAAAGAAGAAAGAAGATAGTCTAAAAATGAATTAAAACAACTTTTATTAAAAATTTGCTGAAAAGCTTAACTTGAAAGTCGCCACCCTGGGAAGCCGTTATACCCTGAGAACCCGTGAGCCCCTGAAAAACCGTGACCCCTGACCAATGATTTTATTAGTGGCCGAAAAATCAATACACCACACTATTTTGTATAATAATATTAATTATTACTACTATACTATTGGTACATTACTCTACTTGTTGCAAAAGCTGCAGGTGTTAATTGTGCTTGCTCTACCATATCAGTGACTCATTGACCATGCTCTCTGGGGAAGCCGTTATTCCCTAAGAAGCCGTGACCCCTGGGACGTGACCCCTGAGACGCCATGACCCCTGGAAGCTGTGGTCATTATTAGCTCAGGTGATAACACATTCTCTTCTTCAATAAGGGTATAGGAAAAAATAAATAAACAGTTATGAATATGTCATATATACGAGCTATTAGTAAAGTAAAGCAAAACGAAGCAAAGCAGAGGAAAACATAGCAAAACAGAGCAGAGCATGAGTCTCACGCATGTGAGATTATCATGAATAATCACACATATGTGAGATGATTTTATTAGAGGCCAAAAAATCAATAAACCACTCTATTTTACATATTAATAATTATTATTACTACTATTACTTTAAAGGCATACCACAGCAAATTTCGTAAGAAGAATTTTAAGGAATATGTAGCGCCCGTGTGTTTCTACTTCTTGCAAAAAGCTGTAGGTGTAAATCGTGCTTGCTCTACCTTATCAATTACTCAATGACCATGCTCTGCAGGAGTCCAGGTTTAGCTTAGCAAATAATGTAATGCATGATCACATAATAAGGTAACAATGTGATAACCAGATAACGTTATTTTAGATTAGTGAACTTCCGTTTAACGGAAGTTCCCTAATCTAGAATAACTTAAAATAACCTACATAGGCCTACAATCGTTGCCAAAATTGTTGGCACGAAACACACAAAACACTGCGTAATCCATTGCTGCCCCCTTCCCCCCATTTTAATGTTGTCATTTAGTTAGTGAAGCATTATAGCCATAATCCTGGCAAAAATTTCACTCAGACGCGTAAAAAGAAGTTAAGCGCATTAATTCCTAAAATTATGTACAAAAACATCGCCCCCCCCCCCCCCCCCCCTGTTCAATGTTGCTTAGAAATGAAATGCAAAGTATGTTCAGTGCAGATTTTTATCAACATTGAATGGGGGGGGGGGGGGGGGGAGAGATATTATTTAACGCAAGGTTTCCGAGTGATTTTGACCGGGATTGCAGCGCTTGGCTGTTAGCCCACCTGTCTCGACTAGGAAAACATTGGGATTGGTGGGGGGGGGGGGTGTGAGAGGGGGGCTAATTTTAATGCTGACGCAGTTAAGTGACACGAGAGGGGAATGTCACGTGGGGGGGGGGGGTGGGGGGGGGGGCAAGTGATTTTGGCAACGATTGTCTGAGATAATGGCTAGAAATTGGTGAAACACTTTTGCATATGTCTTGGAGAGTAATTTCACGGGGGGTGCCAACTAATTTTGGCAACGATTGTAGTTAAAATATATTGTGTGAAGCTTTGCATGGGGATTTATAAATGAAATGTGCACAATTTGTAAATTCCAGGGGGAAGCGGTCAAAGAGCAGACAGACGAACCTTTATTCCAAATGAAAAATAACAGTTTTTGTATCTGCGCAGCAGATATATTCAGGGACGTAGCCAGGGGGGAGCCGGGGGAAAACTGATACAATATGAATTGTGTCAGGAAATAAACTGTAAACAGTGTATTCAATCTACTGAGTGTATGTATTTTGAGGACTGTGGACATTCTATTCATAAAATTGGGGAGCGTTGTTCAGACAACGCACAATTCTCATTGGCTGGAACTTTACTATAATATTTATACATGTAACTTGCTTCCATCTCGACCGAATCAAACACTCAATAAGCGCAGCAAGTTCTTTACCTCTTGGTGTTCTTACAAATAAAGAACTGTCTTTCTTGATAAGGAGTACTTTCACTCTTTTCTCATATGTCTTTACCGGTTGCCGTTCGACTTCGATTACGCACATGCGGCTTGTTTCCTTTTCAAATAGATTGTCCTCGTTACCGAATACCCGCGGCAGGGATCTTAGTAATATTTTACGTTTTGGGATATTGCGTTTGACGTCGTCAACTGAACTGGACTTCGACCTTAAAGGCGATTCTGTTCGTTGTGCCTTTTGCTTGGCACCTGACGAATGTGGCAAAATTCGTTTCAACCCGATTTCGCTATCGCTTTCAGTTTCATATGCATCGTTTGCTGTTTTTCGGTTTGTAATTTTGACTTTAAATTTTTTACAGAAGTCGCTGAACTCCGTATCTTCCTTGCGCATTTGCCACACACCCTTAAAGAAGAATTTCGGCAATCCGAAGGTTTGGAATTTCAATGACTTGCAGCAAATTAGCCAAAATTTGTTTCAGTACACTTTGTCTATGGTCTTGTTGAGACAATAAATATATTTTCCGTCCACGTCCTGTACCCTTTTGCACCAAATAATAAACGAGTATTTATTTTACGGACACGGAAGATATCGTCAACGGCTGAATCTTTCGCTTTTACTGTGTGTATTGTTTGGCAACTGATCCATAAAGTCCTAATGTTTTTACAAAGCTCATGATCATGTCCTCCGGTTTCGAGTGAAGAAATTCGAGAAGAAATTGACAACTCAGTAGCCGAAAAAAGGGCAGACCCGCAGGTGAAATATGGCGAAATATCAAAAAGGTGTTAGAAACATGATTAATGTAGCAAGTGCGAAAACAAACAGTCCCCAATTTTATGAATAGAATGTCCACAATCCCGTATTCCCTTCTCCCTCCCGCGCCCGCACACAGGTCGGCTCGCAGCTTCGCCGCTTGCCTCCCGCTACTCGACCCTTTCCCCCCAGCCCCTACAAGGGACTGTAGTACAGTCTAGACCCATGGCCAAGCCAGCGTCAAGTTAATTGCGTTAATTACCCCGGTCTTCTATTGGTGATAGACCATAGTAGCGTTATCCAATGATAAACCTTCTTATACCTGGAATACTCCTATTCTGACCAATCAGAAGCCAGGGCATATTCACGCTGCGAGCAAAACCTGGAAACTATAGGCCAAACATGGCGTCGGCTAAAATTTATATACGAGTGATGAAATCACGAAAACATTGGCGCGAAAGTAATGGAAAATTGTTCAGTTTGACATTTTCGAATAAGAAAATGAATTCGCTTATGTCTATGGAGTATATCAACACCAAATTTAAAGCAAAGTAATTAGAATCTAGTTTTTTTTGAGCGATTGTTTATCATGTGCCATCGAACTACTCTACATTTTGAATGGGGACTACTGCAAACAAAATTGAAAAAGGTAAAACTATCTGAAAATTTGGAACAATGTTTGACAAGACTATCACTTATTTACGTTAAAGAAAAGTTGTTTATGGTTGATACTAAAAACAATTAGACAACTCGCCCTCGTTTTCTACGACAAGATAAAAAGGATGGCGGCCAGGATTCGGAGTAGCGGGGACAATTCGTTCAAATTTGAAGCTAATTATTAAAACAACCAAATGCACGAGGACTAGACAGGTCGAAAGGGCGCTGTAATGTCGTAAGAACAGTTAACTCGAATAAATAAGTAATAACATGGTTTATTGAACAATTTGGAAAAATATGCACTCGTGAGTTTCTTATAGGCGTCATGCATGCATGCAAATAGCACATCCCTGTTCTTCGGACTCGTGCCATTTTGACAGTCTTTAAGGAGGGTCCTGAAGGGGGGGAGGGGTTCCTAGCGTATTTTGTTACAAAATCCCATTGACAAAATATCAGTCTTGAAATCCCAGTCCCGTCCTCAAAATTTTCTTTCCCATTCCCAGTGACAATTAAAAAAATCCCATTCCCAGTGATAAAAAACATGAAAATCCCATTTCCCAGCGCTAAAAATGAGCAAATCCCAGTTCCCATTTTACCCTTCAGGACCCTCTTTATATAAAACTTACGAGTTTATTTTATTTTTCAAATTACACATACTTCTTGTTATTTATTTGGTATTTCTTTATTTTTTTAAATTGTCAGCTAGCTGGACATGATTTTTGGTATATTAAAGTATCTATAAAATAGAAATTCACCCACTTTTTTATGATTGTTTTTGAAAAAACATGCACGTATATTAATGAATAATGGCGTTTACATGGCATTCTTTTTAGTGTTCCGTTCTTGAGTTATTACGCGTAATGCAATTTCATCTGTGACGTCACAAGTTATCTGTGCAGTCTCTGAGTACCTTCTTCGTTTTGTTTATCATTTTATTAATTTTTACCCTACTTCAAACGAAAAAGCGATTTGATTTAGTGTGTTAGTTATATATTACTGACAACATGCCAAACTTTAATCCATTTAAATTATTTTTTTATTTGAAATATTACAGTACTATTTCAAAATAAGATTAAGCGTCATTTTGTTGGGTTTTTCCTCTTTAGTTGTCTAATGTCCTGAACCTTCGTTGGTGGGAGTTCCTCCAGTAAAAGGAGATTATTTCTCTAAATTATGGTAAATAAATTTAATAATAGTTTCATATATGCAAGTAAATAGGTTAGTGATACCTACAGTATACTTTTTTATTAGGTGTAACACGTAGCCATGTCAAAAAGTAAAGTCTGGCCAATAAGACATTCCCACCAATAATTGTTGGGACGTTGACCGAGTCTTATTCCGATTGCGCTAATCCACTCAACCCTTTCCGTATAATTGTCTCTCCTTCCTTAAGTACTGTCTGTTGCATTGTCCTCACTATTCTTGTTAAGTTCTTTTCTTCCTCAATCACTTTTGCCACCGCTTTATTTGCTCGTCTTCACACCACTACCTGGTCTCTTCTGCACAATATCTGGTTTCCTATGCTTGATCTTCCTATCACACTGCACGATAAAATCCCACAACACCTTCGCCTCCTTATTCTCCACTACTCCCTCAGCCGCATGTTCGTACTACACATGTTCCAGTGCACAATCCTGGCCACTCCATCATGCCTCCTCTTGTACTCCGTTTGTACCAACTTACAACATCCACTCACAATATGCCACACTGTCTCCCCTTTCTCACCACACATCCGGCATAATGGGTTCACTCGTCTCGTCTAATAGCAGCGTTTAGGTTCAATCGCTCAACCATATTATTTAAATATTAATAAGCGAAAAACAAAAGGTTTGTGCACGCTGTGGACCGTCTCAACATACAATCATAGCGCATATATAGGCGCTTTGAAGTTTGCCGAGTTTCAGACCATATCTTGATTGACTGTGATGAAAGTGAGTTTATACTCTAAGCCAAAAACAAGAAAATTGAAAATGAGAATTGTGTATGTCACTCCATATATACGTCTGCGTGTAAGGTATATATATATCATTGCCTGATGATCCCGTTTAGGGTGAAACCTCTGGTAGCGAAGACTTTAAGGTAACTATACTTCATGCTTTATATTTTGCTCTATCTATATGGTATATATATATATATATATATATATATATATATATATATAAACAATCGAAGTATAGTATGGTTTTTATACACTGCTAAAACAGAGAAGCGAGGGAAACTTGTAAAGAGTGTAAACAAAACAGCAAACTTAATATATGCTCGTAGCTATAGATGGGGTATACTTGCGGCCGAGCTGACCGCGAGGCAGTGCACTCGGATTCCTCAAAATGGCGGCCACATTTTCAATCCAAGGATCGGAAAAATTCAACGAAGACAACAGACGCCTCAAGGAAGAACAAAGGCAAGAATCTATAATAGTAATAAGACTCAAAACTCTAAAGTTTTTATTTTATTAAGAATGGTGATGCAAATTTAGTAAAATGCTTGTTTCAAGACGAACCTTTATGTAGCTAGCACAAATGTAGCCTCCTTCGCAGACGTTCTTTGTGTAACGTCTGCGAAGGAGGCTAGCACAAATGATGCGACAGTTTAAACAGCGACTCAGTTATGTTTACACTCTTTACGTTTCCCTCTGACGAAGGGCCTTTGCTCGAAGCGTTAGACGTCTACGTTCTCTATTTCGGCAGTATATCAATCCGTACTATAATATATTTCGATTGTAGTTTAGACGTATATAGATGTTTGTTGAAATTGCTCGTCTAGGAAAGTTAGTGGTGACTGACGTTATAAAGTAAATAGTTTGGACCATGGAATGTTAGTGCTGGTAACTGACGTTATATACAGGGTGTCCCAAAAAAAAATGCTCCCCATCCGTTTTTGTACTGCATCTTTATAATTTGGTTCAAGAAGTAAATTTTTGTATCACGCCGAAAGCCCATCACTCCTTCTTTGCTATCTGAAATTTTCAGAGCTAAATAGTTATCTACTCATTTCCTGGAGTTATTTAAAGAGGCAACATCAAAATTTGAACTTGTCCAAATTATGCAAATTATCTATGCTACCTACAGATTTGGGAAAGTACAGGGTGTCCCAAACGATGTCGTCCATACCGTTTTTGACCACCGCTTTGTTTGAGTGCGGAATACAAGTTCGAATACATATGCATGTGAAAACTGACTACAGGGGAATAAAGTTTGATTCCAAATGCAGCAATGCGGCACCAAATCATGTGGGGTTCCTTGTGGTAATAACAATGCTTAGACTTCCATCCACATGTTTGCCATGTAGGCAGAAGTGCACTTTACTTCATCTGTCTTAAGATGGTTGGACGACAATTCACTCTTGAGGAAAGAGCATGCATTCATAGTACTTTCCTATCATGAAAGAAGAAGCCCAACAAGGACAAGGGAAGCCTTTTGGAGAAGATCTCCAAATCTTGATGTAGCATACATAATTTGGACAAATTCAAATTTTGATGTTGCCTCTTAAATGACTACAGGAAGCGAATAGATAACTATACTTAGCTCTGAAAATAAAAATTTACTTCTTGTACCATAATTAAAGAAGGTTACCTCACAAATGGATGAGGGGCCATTTTTTTGGGACACCATATATATATATATATATATATATTATATAAACTAAAGAGTTAATTGGACGAGATTCAGGATTTCAAAAATTGACGGGAATCGAGAACTAGAAACTTTTGCTGTCGTTATTCGCGAGATAAGGAGACCGGAGAACGGGATTTAGGATTTGTAAATAACGAAGACGTTATAGTCGGGATTGGATCAGCTAACCAAACTTGTTGGGATACTTGGGAAATGGTAATCATGTGAAATATTTGTCAGGTTCGCCTATATTTATGTGCATGTGATTGTCTGGTACATTATGGGTTATATGGTTCCGTAAGAAAAGGTGCATGGCGTTGTTAGTCTATTTTTGTTCATATTGTTTGTCGGTTTATGTTGTTAAGAAAAAAGATGGTGTGCCCGTATATAGGCAGTGTAGAAATATAAGTAAAAAATAAAGAAAATAAGTAAAGTCAATAAGGGAAACTAGAAAGAAGTCAAGGAAAGATGTACTGTTTAAATATATTTAGCATATATAACTCGCAGGTGAATAGTGCTTTTCACGCAATCTGATTGGTTCCTCTAGCGCGGGATATCCTGCAATATATATTCACCTGCGGGCAAAACAAAATGGCGGCCAGTTTTGCTTTGTTTACCGAAGCAGGAGATTTTGTTGATAAATTACAAGGGCTTCGTTTTTTTAATAATACTAATAATAGAAGCTTTAATCAAACCACGGTTATCAAACTCAGTAGGTAATACAACGTACATCTACTGTACTTTCTCTTCTTCAATAAGAGGTGAAACACTGAAAAAATAAATAATGATCATATCAAGCTATTAGTAAATCAATCGAGCGAAGCAGATCAAAGTAAAGCAAAGGAAAGCAGAGCAAAGAAAAGCAAAGCAGAGCAAAGCAAAGTGCAGGGCAAAGCGAAACAAAGCAAAAGCAAAGGAAATGGGTCGCTTAGAAACAGTAGATGTTCTTTTCTAAAGAAGAAAGTACATTGTCTAAAAATGAATTAAAACAACTGTTATTAAAAATCTTGCTGAAAAGCTCAACTTGAAAGTCGTCACCCTGAGAAACAGTGACCCCTGGGAAGCCGTTACCCTGAGAAGCCGTCACCCCTAGCTGGGACGCTTTGACCCTGAGACGCCGTGACCCCTGGGAAGCTGTGACCTCTGGGACGCCGTAGATTTTTAAGCAATATGCATGTAATATATTACAGTCATTAAAATTATTATTATCATTGAAATGTTTTTATTAATATTGTCTTTTTCATACAATTTGATGTTGGGTTGGTGTTCTATATTTATTGCCAGCTGTCTACAGCCAGTAAACTAAGGTGGCACTGGGTTGTTTAGCTTGCTAACGTTTTTCTCAATATTTCAACTGTTCTAAATAGTGTCGTTTTCTGGATTTCCCCAATCTTCACATTGATTCCAAATTTAACAACAACTGAGACAACTTCTACCTTCCTCACCGACATTTAATTTCTCGCTTTAATTCATCAAATTTCTCTATCTTTTCTACTTCCTTCCTTTCAACTCTGTTAATTGTCTCCCGGGATGGCAATATTAATTATTGTGCACTTCATTTCTTCTCTTGTTTATGTAAGAGATAAAGCCCGAGAACGAGGGCTGTATGCTATATACAGCCCCGAGGACGCGAAGCGTCCGAGGGCTGTATATCGCAAACAGCCCGACGTTCGAGGGATTTATCTGACTTAATTTATTATTGAGGAGGTTTTCCAACAAAATTTTGTCTTTTTTTCTACCTTGGACAAAGATTTTCCTAGTTTTTTTCTTCGTTTCTTATCTGATTAGTATTCAAGGGCTGTATGCTATATACAGCCCGCGGTACATCAAAGAAAACCGACTCAATAATAAATTAACTACTGTTATAATATGATCAAGTCGGTTTTCTTTATGTACCGCGGTTTATATACAGGTTATAAACCTCCCAACCTTATATATAAACCTCGCACTAACAATAGAACCTCGTCACAAGTTCTTTTCCTATTGAATTCTCTAGAAAACCTCGGGTGAGGTTCTGAACCTGTACTTATCTATAAGGGGGCTGACTCGCCTCCATATATATATATATATATATATATATATATATATATATATATATATATATGCTGTAAACACCCAGGTATACCCGAGCTGGCTCGCTTTGCCGAAATGATTTTTATTGTGTTTACATGAGAAGTGCTAGCTCGCCTAGCCAGGCTGGCTTGCTTAATGTTGTGCTAATTGCGTAATTTATCAGTTCTTGTAAGAACTTAAATATGAACTGTACATGAACAAGCAGAGCTTGTGAATTGTTCGTATGTCGAAAAAAGCTGATAAGAACAAATTTTGTCGCGTGTACGAAGCTTTTGGTGCCCTGCAGGCCAGGTAGGCGAGCCAAGGCCGGTCAAGCGTGTTTACATGGGGGGAAAACAGCCTAGGTAACCGAGATCTCGGTGTCAAAGCGAGATATTGGCTAGGTGGGCTGGCCCGCCTCTCATATAAACACAAGATGAAAATTAACAAGAAAAAACAGCATAAGCGAGATCTCGGCAAGCGGGCTAGCCCGGGTACACGTAGGGTCACACTCACTGAATCATAACATCCCAGGGTATCTTTATCGTAGTTGATTCCACCTGAGTCCAATGAAAAATCGCTCCCACATCGGTGTCGTTTGTATTCTCTTTGAGCAAGTTTTATACCCTGTTTTGTACATTCACTGATTAGATGTTCTATACTTTCTTATTTTTCTCCGCATAGCCTGCAAAAGGGTGAATCTACAATCTTATCTATACTGAGCTTGACGTTAATAATAATAATTTATTTTTATTATAATTTATTTTTATATATAATACAACAATTAGTCTACATAATTTTAAAGTTGGGTAAAATTGTAAAGAGTATGCTGTAAAGAAGGTTGTTTTATTATTAGTTGGGATTCAAGTAGCACTATTATTATTATTATTATTATTATTATTATTATTATTATTATTATTATTATTATTATTAATTATTATTATTATTATTATTATTATTAATTATTATTATTATTATTATTATTATTAATTATTATTATTATTATTAATTATTATTATTATTATTATTAAGTATTATTAAGTTACCAAAACATAATAATAATAATAAATATAGAATAATACATGGATGTTAGAAAACATGAAGTTTATTTCGAGTGTTGACCAGGATATCTCACAAGTAAGCAAACTGCGAACGAATGAAATATCTTGCTCAACACGAGAAACAATTTATGCATGTATATAAAAATAGTTCTATTGCCTCTAAAGGCTAGTTTCCACTCAGGAAAATCTTCCACAGGACCGGAACGGACAGGAAAATTTTCTTTGTCTTGTGAACTCTCGGTCAGAACTAATGACTTTAACACAAAAGAAACGTTCCTGTCCGTTCCTGTCCTGCGGAAGATTTTCCTGAGTGGAAACTAGCCTTAATGGCCCATTTCCACTCACGAGAATTTTCCTCGGACAGGAATTTTCTTTTGTCTCAAACTCATTAGTTCTGCCCAACAGCTCACAAGACAAAGGGAAATTTCCTGTCCAAGGAAAATTCTCCTGAGTGGAAATGGGCCTTTATGGCCCATTCCTGAGTGGAAATTTGTAAATGGGCCTTTATGGCCCATTTCAACTCAGGGGAATTTTCCTCGGACAGGAATTTTCTTTTGTCTTGTGAGTTCTCGGGCAGAACTAATGAGTTTGAGACAAAAGAAAATGTCCTGTCCGAGGAAAATTCTCCTGAGTGGAAATGGGCCTTAAAGGCCCATTTCCACTCAGGAGAATTTTCCTTGGACAGGAATTAATTTTCTTTTGTCTCAAACTCATTAGTTCTGCCCAAGAGCTCACAAGACAAAGGGAAATTTCCTGTCCGAGGAAAATTCTCCTGAGTGGAAATGGGCCTTTATACTCTAATGCGTTTCATATGATAATCGCCGCATGTGCGATTATCATGAATAATCACACATGTGATATTATGATTTTATTGGTGGCCAAAAAATCAACAAACCACTCTATTTTGTATAATAATAATAATTATACTACTATATACACAGCATTTCGTAACAAGAATTTTAGGGAATATAGCACGTATGTGTTTCTTATTACTCTTACTTGTTGCAAAAGCTGTAGGTGTTAATCGTGCTTGCTCTACCATATCAATGACTCAATGACCATGCATGCTCTCCAGGAGTCCAGGTTTAGCTTTGCAAATAATGTAATGCGTGATCGCATAATAAGGTAACAATGTGACAACCAGATAACGTTATTTTAGATTAGGGAACTTCCGTTATAGGCTAATTGTACAAAGCTCACATATATAAGAGTGGTGTCAATAGGCTATGTTTCACTTCAGCGCAAAATCGTTAGGGCAGAGAAGAGTAAAGGCAACAGTACTGGATTCTTGATAAAGGTTTCATTTGGCTTTCCCAGGTAATTCATTCCGATTTATATTCTTGACTTGAGACATTTTGGGTTGCAATTGCGGAAACGGTGATTTAGGGGCTGTTTACATGTTGGGCGGGACAGAACAAGTAAGTGAGACGAGACTTTTTTCATCCTGGGTCTGTAGAGAATGTTTTCAGGCGGGACAATTGCGACCGGGACGTTTCACAACACAGCTAGAGGTTAGGTTGTAAATTTAAAACCGCAGAACAACAGAGAAATACATATACGTATACTGTAGTATATAAAGAGCTGCTGACCTGCTGTCCTTTTTTCTAGCCGTTATCACTCATTTGTATCGAATAAGCACGGCTTAAAAATCATAACGAATACTGGAAATGGTCTCTGTCATATATCGTCCTGTTAGGCGGGACAGAGCATTTATATGGCGAAAATTGTCTCTCTTAAGCTGCGGGATCCCATGCAGTTAGCAAATTGGGATCCCGATCATGTTTAAGGAATAGGAATAAACATGCAGTGAGAAGCTAAACAAGATATATACAGTGTGTATCAAAAAAACCTGAACCCTTAGAAAACAACCTATTGTAGTATTTTGAAAGCCCTAAGCACTTCGCTGAACCCACAGATGCGTAAAATACACGGTCTTAAGCTGGTTTTCCCACGAACAAAAGAAAGTCGCTTCGCGCGAAAAAAATCTACTAGTGGAAAACCGGCTTTATACACCTGGGAAATTAAGATAACTTGAAGTGTATCATGGTGAAAGTATTTAAAAGCTTTTTCTCTTCCTGTTTAACTTATGTGCTGATTAATTTATAACGCAGCGCTTTTAGGGCTTTCAAACTACTACAATAGATCGCTTTCACTCACGTGATCGGTTGCCCCATTGGGGTGGTGAAACAATACGAAATATTTGAATAAGAAAGAGCTAATTCCCATACCGTACACCAATATGGCCGCCATTTCATTGTTTTGGTACACCAATATGGCCGCCGTGACGTCAGATGAAAACGATCTATAGGTTGTTTTCTAAGGGTTCAGTTTTTTTTATACACACTGTATATAGTTTCGTATTTAATTGTTGTCGACCATAACATTGCAAAAGACAATAGTTAATTGTCAAATGCATAAATGCATATATTAACATAATCATAGTCAACTTTTTTGCATCTTGTATATATATTTTAAAACTTGTTTAGACACTGATTGTCGTCAGTACATGTAACGCTTACATTCAAAATGGAAATATATACCTTCCCACTTATGCTTCTGTATAGTTTGTTGCAGTCGTATTGTATTTCTGTAGTCGCTACTGAAGCGTATGAATTATTTTTTTGTAGAAAAATGTGAATAAAAAGTATAATTTAGCTTTCATGGAATTTAATCATAATATAATGAATGTTTCTCCCAATCGACACCAACAAACAGATATAAATCAAGAATAAGCGACTTTTATCACTAGATTTTCTCACGTTTTTGTAGCAGCTACAGAAGTACAGTAAGGCCTGGTTTACACGTCGAAGTTCCGTCGCATTTAATTACACAACAAACTGCAGAAGTAGAAGTGGGAAGGTATTTCCATTTTGACTGTAAATCGGCGTTTTTCTAACTGGTCTTTATTGCATGTTCATGACAAGAGTTGCATGCAATTAAACACTTAACTAAACTATGTGTATATATATATATATATATATATATATATATATATATATATATATATATAAACTAGGCCTAAACTAAACTATTGCAGTCCATGCAGATTAATTCCTGAGACCGATTGTAATTATCAGTCTTTTTAAATTTTTCTCCTTCTAGACGAAGTATAGCCTTAAAAAGAATCCGGACCGCCGTATATTTAAGAAGATGAATATCTTCTTCCAATTAACCATCCAAATTATGACGTTATCTGTTTGTATCGTTGCCGTTGGTTCAGCCAATAATCCCGAATGGCCCAACGCAATCACAAGAGCATTAAAAGAAAGAGACAAGTTTGTGCCACAGTTAAAAAGCATACTTCAGAATGCCAACATTGAGAACATGAAGAGCATCATTCCCTTCCTGGAACAACTTCCCTCAACGTTTGACAATCTCCACTTCGTCAATTTTTCGGTTGTTAAAGATGACAAAGATGCTTCGGTGATTGAATTTTTTAGATTCATCCCAGAGAAATCCCTTGTTCACGACCTCTACCCTTTTGCGCCTTTCAAAGCCGAGTATGAAACAACTGGACTTGGTTATATACTTTCTCAATTCAAGCACAAATACGATAGGCGTTGTCTGTTTAACATCATATCTTCGACTGTCCCAGCCAAATCAGAAGTAAAACCTCCAATCGATGAAATCTGCGCGCCTCATAAAAAGAAAACGCGTGAAAACCACGCGTCCATTGGCATTGATAGTGTTTGTCAGAATTTTGAAACGTGCGTGAAGCAACCGAATGGCAGTTATATCGAAGAGGCTTGTACTAAGGAGAACAAATGTGATGTCACAAAAGCTTTGCCGAAGTTTGGAGCGCTTTTGTGGTATAAAATCAGCAATTATATTGCCGACATCATCTGCGGCACATTCGTTAACGAAAAAAGCCGTTTGAGAGAGTACGAAAATATTCAACAGGTTAGGACGCATTTCATGGCTTACATATCGACCATCGGGTGGGAATCGTTCTTCCGCGAGGCGGTCTCGAAAAAAGCTTACGGTAAACTCGATGTAGCAATGGAGTTAGTGGAGAAACGCAAGGACTTGATGAAGTTTACCTCGGTTGCGTGCAACACGCTTAAGGCGCGAAAAATGTGCGCTGTCGTTGATATATTGAAACAGTACACAATGCTCTCGAAAATAAAAAATTCCTCTCCTAAGTCTAGTGGTGTGCGTGATATTCGTCTCAACGCTAACTTGAACCAGAAAGAATTGATGAAGTTGAATAAAGATGCTGTTAAGCATGATAAGTTGTTAAGCGCAATCAATTTCGTCGGTAAAAGTCTCAAGGCTGCTGTGACTGGGATATCGAAATACTTCGGAACTCTGGCAAAATTTGATCAAAAGATAGGAGAGGCTGATGTTGGATATATAGCCGGAGAGCTTCAAAAGTTCTATAAAAAGTCCGAGAATATTCAAAAAAAGTTGCAAGATGACATGGCCCAGTTGATGAAGATTGTTCAAAGTGTTCTCACAATTAAGTTGATATCGGAGGTCGCGCTACTCGCATCGACTATAGCCGAAAATGCGAATCCGTTTAAAGTCTTGCTAACCGGTGTCAATGCCGCCGAAATATTCGAACGTACAGCTGCTGTGGCCGGCGCTACTTCTGACGTGGCAACTGGAGCGGCGCTCATCGTAGCACTGAGAGAACTCGGCGAAGACACATACGGATTGGCTAAAAGGTTTCGGGAAAATCAGAAGCAGTTGGCAAGTTTGCAGAAAATTGTCGATGTCATTCTAGCCGGTGAGCAAAACAAAGTGTACGAGCATGCAGACTTGTTTATTGAACAATACGGATCGTATACGCCGAAAGAAGGACGTAGCCGTTTGGTGGCGAACGATGCAAAATGGTCCGCGTATAAAGATAGAGCTTGCGACTTCTTACAAGGTGGAGAGGCCGGCGACATCGAAATAACAGCAGGACGAACAGCGGCGGGTGCGCTACTCATCTGTGAGAAATTAGAAGGAACTTTGGCTGAGTTTTTCACTCTCAGGGAAGATATCTACGATTTTCAGTTCGATTTAGTAGACTCGTTCGCTCGGGTCATTAGAGGGAACATTGCTAAGAAATTAGCGATGTCGATCAAAACAGCCGATGAGGACGTTCTAGATGCCAGTGAACTGATGCGAGGATTCTTTATCGAACATTATCGACTTCAGTCCGAGGGCTTGGTCTACTGCGATATACTCAGATACAAAAATCACGGCATAAAGAACGATTTGTGTCCAGAATCCGGGTTCGTTGATTACGGCAATCTAGGTAGGATGAGTATAGTTAAAATGACGTTTGATTACGAAAGTCGATACGTTCATCTGCCAACCCGACCCGCTTACCCCGGGGACAAGGGTTTCATCAATTTACCATCTCTCGCTGCAGGCAACGCTGTTACTTTCCAATTACCTCATAACCGAACGTGGTTGGAAGAGAATAAGTGGATCACGTGTAACGATTTAATCGCGCCGTTCGTGACCAGCATTAAGATATATCTGCCGTTGAAGAATTACAACAGGAAAGACCACACTATCACACGCACCATGCTGACAAACGAAGAGGGAAGCTTTGCAGCGTACGACAGCGGCTTTCGATACATACTTCCAAAGACCAAAGGCAATTATGCAACGACGTACGAACAAGACTACAACTCTTGTCCAATCGGTGAAGAGATGAAGAATCCGTACGGTGCTTGCGCTAAACTCCCAGGCTTGTGTGACACCACAAAGCAAAATTACGAGCCCATCCTTCGACCTACGATTCTATCGACATGGAAACTTGCCTACCATGTTTCATCCGGCTCAAGGCAATTAGAATGGGAAGCCCCTAATCCTGCTACAAATCTTTATGTGAAAGTCAAAGTCTGCCTGCAGATGAAGTCAGAACGCGAGGAGAAGTCTCAAGGTTGTGGTCGTCGTCATCGTCGTCGTCGTCATGGCAGAACCCACTGCTGTACGAATGGAAACCAGTATCTTATAAGATGGACTAATCAGTGTGTGGATTGTCCCAAAAATTCCACATCCCGTCTCGGAGGTTACTACTGTGCTAAGGATTCACAAACTTCTTTGCACCAGATATATTGAAGTATAAAGACCGAAAATCGTCATCTTATGTTACAAAACATGTACTTATCCTTATGCATGTCAGTGGCGTAATATTTGGGGGGGGGGGGAGGGAGGGGGGAGGGAGGGGGGAGGTGTAGCGAAGTAAAGTTGGTGGTGCGGTTAATTTTTGGGTGTCAGCAAAACATTAAAAAATATTATTATACATTGTTTCCAAATCCTTGATTGTAATTGGTCTGAAACTTGATGATAATTCTCGATATCTGTACTTTTAGTCGTATTTACTGCTGTGATTGTCACTGAGCCCACAGTGCTATTATCTATTCTGTAGTTTCTGGAAGTATTATCTGTGGGAAAAGGACTTATATATGCAAAATGTGCGTGATCTGTCCAGCTGGGCAAACCAAAGAAAAGCGCAGGAAAGAAACAACTGTCTTTGAATTGCGTTTTTTGAACGCTTTTTGGTTCTGAAGGAGAAATTTTCTTAACATTTTCAACTGAAATGTATCAATAAAACAATTATTGAATTCGACTTTTTTAATATCAAGAATTATCAAGGTCTCAGACGCATCAACCTTCGGCTTCGGCAGATAACACAGACTTTGACCCTGATCACATAATTCCTGATATCAAAAAGTCTCTTGCAATAATTGCTTAATATTTGCTTTGACTTTAGTGTTACTAATACTGGGACTATATATTTTTCTTTTAAAACTTAAGTAGATGCATGGTATAGCTTAATCGATCCTCTGTTAGTGCTCATGTCCACCCATGTACTCGGCTAAAAAATCACAATAAGACTTCACACGTTTTGCTACTGTCTCTTGATTGCGTGCAGCTATTTATTGAGCAAGTGACTAATAAATAGCCAACCTCGTACCCAGACTTTTCTTCCACTCTCTGCCTCCCTAATCAACAATGCCATGACACTAGAAATCAAAGCGGCAATTAATGTTTTATTTTATTTTATATCTACCTAAGTACCTAACTATTTTAAGTCTCAAACATTTGCATGTTAAGCTCCATTGTTTAAGCCTAGATGAGCTTTGAAAGGGCGCCGTCACCCTCCTGATGTATGCATGTCACTCGTATGTAAACATCACGAGTTGTAATTGTTTCCGTGTTGGGATAAAACGAGGATGCGGATGTATTCCTGCGTGTCGTATCAGCTTTTAAGGTGAAGTAATACGAGCAACAAATTGCGTCAACATTGTTGCGTTACAAGTTGAATAGCGTTGTTGCACGTATTACCACCCACCTCAAACATTGTCGCGCAACAATGGTTTTGTTGCAAGTTGAAACAGCATGTTGCAGCAAGTAGAACTGGAGTCTACTTTTTTCAACAGATTTTTTCAACTTGCAAAAAAATCATTGTTGCGTGACAATGTTTAAGGTGGGTGGTAATACGTGCAACAACGCTTTTCAACTTGCAATGCAACGAACTTGCGTTGAAAGTTGAAGAAAAATGTTTTCCTTATTACTTCACCTTTAGTGAGTTTAGTAGTTGACTTTGTTTTATTTGTTTACAACTCATTCCTGTCCGAGGGCTTCCCCTGAGGTGAATAAAATCGCATGGCGTTAGCTAGAATAAAATGCTAAAGACCAATTCGGACAGGAAAGAGATAAAGAGATGCAGTTTCGTATACGTATACTTCGTATACATTTATTTCGTATACACAATTAGTGGGTTTCACCATTTATTATTTAAATCCTGAGCTTTCGCCTCGTATACTCGTATTCTCTGGCCCTTCGGAGGTGGGGGGTGGTGTGTGTGGGGGGGGGGGGGGGGCGGTCGAAGAGCAGCGACTAACCTTGAAAAAAGACTACGCACAAGAAATTCATCTTGTTTACCCAAATAAGGTAATTTTAGCTAGATTTAAGGATTAGTATCATTCGGTGCCTTAATAGCAGTATCAGTTGAGTTGGGAAAATGCTTTATAGCTTTGAGTTTTATTATGAGGAAATTAATGGTAAGGTAATAATTTTTGCCGAAAATTATTCCAAGACAAAATATAATTAGAAAGTCGATTTCTCGGTTGAGAACAAGGTATTCTATATTAATGTAAATATACATTAAAAAAGTTCTCGGCCGATTTGATTAACTGAGACTGGTACCCAGAACAACACCGCTGCCAAACGTTGGCGCATGCGTGAATTTGCTAGAGTAAATATTGCAAAAGGTTGGGAACTAGCTATGGCAACAACCAGACAGTGAAAAAGACTAAGTAAGACCCGACTGTTCATTTACAAAGAAGCCATGCACAAATTACCTACCTTATCTTTTTGGTGGTATACTTGTAATTTTAACTTTTGTGTCGACCAGATCGAAACGGATGTCTCGAAACACTGATCTCTAATATAAACTGGATAGGCCATTCCCTATGGCCAGCAGTTAAACATTTCGTGGCAGTCGCCCCCATCTTACGGAGTGGAACATATTTGAATTATTCTCTATCGAAAGGTCGGACAGACCGTTATAAAAGTAGTTTCACACCATCAATGTGTGCTAGTTTTATTAGTCATTAGCTAAAGTATAAATAATGATATTAGGATACTGAAATTTTTAAATTGTTGGTTGCAAATACCTTTAATACTTGTAAATATTTTTAAATACTTAAAATATTTTTAACCTTGTGGATAGTTTATTAACTACTTGTAAACATATTGTAATTCACCATTTTGGTGCGAAAATATGCTAATAAACCATTTACTTATTTATTTATTTATTTATTTATTTATTTATTTATTTATTTATTTATTTATTTATTTATTTACTTACTTATTTATTTATTTATTTATTTATTTATTTATTTATTTATTTATTTATTTATTTATATGATGCAATTCGGCCTTAGAACATGTTCCCAATCCCAGCACGGTCAGATTATCCGGGGGGACGAATATTAAGTACTCCGTGCTGGGGGAGTCGGAAAAGCCGTAAAGCAAACAACAGATGGCGGTTCGTTTAGTTTCACTGTTTAACAACAAATAGTCAAAAGATGG